>PVLA01007755.1:20033-99865 GCA_004027455.1 Hydrochoerus hydrochaeris | reverse complement strand
AGAGAAGAGAAGAGAAGAGAAGAGAAGAGAAGAGAAGAGAAGAGAGAAAGAGGGAGAAGTTGGAAAAGAAGGAGGGAGGGAAAGGGGAAAGCATAAGGGATAGAGAGAGGATGGGAGAAAACCCTCTCAGTGTCTCCTAGCACTGACTCATACAGCAGCTTGTCTTTCTTAATTGAAAACAAAGTGATCTCAATCTCACCATTGCAGGCCTGGGAGAATTTTGACAGTAGATACAGGTTAGCATGGTTTTGATAATTTGCCTCGTCCCCTGTACAGTCTACACACATCTGGTTCAGTACCATGCCCTCAACATTCAGCTATTTTAGTGATCATTAAATCCATCAGTTTCTTGAAAATATATAATTTGAGATAACTAACAAAAAGATGAGAATAAGATTTTACTGAGCAAAGCATCTTGCTTAGCACTTTGATTATTGAATCGTCACAGTAGAACAGAGTGGCAGGTAAGTTATGCCTATTTTACAAATAAATGAACAGACGCAAAGAGAGTAGGTTAGTGAGAACTGGCTTCTAGCCATGTCAGTCTGATCCTAGAAATAAATGCACACTTAAGCAGAGCTCCAGAAAAAAAAATAGGAAAAATCAGATAATGTCAAGAGCTATTAGAATTCCTATAGTTGCATTTAATTGATTACACACGTTTTTGATTTCAGAATTTCTAGTAACTGAAGCATCAAAATTAATAAGGGAAAGGAAGAGGAGGAGGAAGATGTGCAGACAAATTAGAAAAAAGAGATGGAAGAAGAGGAAGAGTGAGAGAGGAAGACACAAAGACTAAGAAAGGAGGAGGACAGAACAGGATGACACAATGGAAAAGGGAAAAGCTAATTTTTCACAGTTATCACTAGAAACATCCCAATTCTTCAAGCATAACATTTCTTATCTGACACTTTAAATGACAGATAATGAGCTGAAGAAAATATAGTGACCAACACATCACTCATTTACTTAACAATATTGGGTCCCTGCTACAGGTCTGGTGTTGGGCCAGGCACTGAAGTTCTCAAGATGCAATGACAACTCACAGTGCTTGATCTCATAGCACCTAGAATTTTAAAACAAACACAATAGGCTATGTCTCTTTCCAATGATATACTGAAGTAGCACTTCTCAAAAATCAAAATATCACATCCTTCATAATAGTGAGAGAGTAATAATTAGTGGGCTTCAGTCAAGTATGTTGGCAAATTCCTAAAGTAACATAGTCCATGGACACAGCATCTGGAAAGTCTAAATTGACCCAAAGATTAGGGAACAGTGAACAGCAAGCATGTCCTCTTACCCTATTTCGCCACATACCAAATCTTGAAAACTGGCTTTATTGAGGTCCTGGCCCTGACTCTGACCCATAAACAGAAATTTCTGTATTGCTAATAGAAGTAAAAATCCATTTCTTTCAGGTGTCAATTTAGTGGCAAGGAATGATACTAACCTGAAAGTTGAGAACAAAACACAATTCATTCAAATATTCCATCAGTGAATTCATATTAACTGAGAGTCCCCTTTTCTCCTTTGTTGACTTAGTTCTCTTCCTTGTGTACCTCACCCCACTCCTCACACACAAAACAAAAAATATGTTTTATAGAACAGAGAAGGGGTTGAGGATTTAGCTCAGTAGCTTAAGCGCCTGCCTGGCAAGCACAAGGTCGTGAGTTCAATCCCCAGTACAAAAAAAAAAAAAAAAGGAACAGAGAAGAAATGAATCTGCGATTGAGTCATTATGGCCATTACATTCTTCATTTCAGGTGAGTTCCATCATTCTGGACTTCAGCTATTATTTACTAAAATTACATATGAGTACTTACTGTGTGTGTCAGATATTATCCTTCTAGTAGAGATGCTGTCACTCTAATGGAGAAATCAAGCAAACATACAATTAAAATCTGATATGCAAATTCCTATAATAGATATTGACTTAAGCCAGGGCCCCAAAGCAGGTAATGTAGGGGCTGGAGATGTAGCTCAGTGGCATAAACCCCTGTCTGGCAAGCACAAGGTCCTGAGTTCAATTCCCAGTACCTAAATAAACAAAAGAAAGAAAGAAAAGCAAAAAGAAGAAAAAGACAATGTAATGCTGACTCATATGACACATTGCATACTAGTATGATAAAAATAGTATGAATATAAAACTAAAAAGGCAAAGAATTTTTAAAACTAAAATTTTTAAGAAAACAAGAATTTGCATTTCTTTTCTTCCTGCCTTTATTTCAAATATAGTTGAATATATATCTTCTTCTGTCTTATTTTTGCTTGTTATATATTCAAGATGTCTTTAATTTACCTAATATTTAGAGTTATCAAATGATAGTCTTACAAAATTCCTTCTTCCTTTTATCAAATTTTCCTTCTTCCTTTTATCAAATTTTATAAATTAATCAAAGCAGAATTAAATCTAATGCCTGAATATTTTAAAATTACTTATATTTGCTTTAAATTACTTATATTTAAAATTACTTTTAAATTTTATAAATTAATCAAAGCAGAATTAAATCTAATGCCTGAATATTTTAAAATTACTTATATTTGCTGTGTTGCTTTCTAAAAGGTTTCTATTCATCTATGATGCCTCTATTAATAGATATAAATGAGAGCTTGCCCCAAATCTTAACTGTATCTTCCAAACTATTACTTCAAAAGGTATTTTAAATATAAATTCTTTGCTAAACTATTACAATTGAATTCACTTTTCCAAAAAGTTTGGCATATTTATTATTTGAGGGTCTACAAATTTTTTCAACTTGTACGTATTTTTTTCTATAATAAGACATTAACACTTACCTGTTGTGAATATTTTCTTGTGGTACATTGCTACTTTTTTCCTGAATATATATTTTATTTCACTGGTCAAACTTGACTATTTTCAATTTTGTAATTTAAACTAAATATCTCAATATTCATGCCAGCATCATTCCAAAGATGTGGCATCATTTCCATTTCCTGTAATATCAACTGGCTGGCTAGATTTTTAATGCCATTTTGCATGAGTCATGACTTTTCATTTTCAAATAGATGACCAGCTATATAAAACTAGAGATGAATTCTTCTCTTCTCTAATTCATATATAATAGTTACCACTTCTTATTTCTTTGTTATATTAATTGGTGCCACCTCTCCACTTTCATCATTGCATTTTCTTTTATTTTTAATACGTGGTGCACTAATCTATTAATCTTCTTTGACTATTTACTCTTTTTCAGATGAATTTAATAATTACTTGATGATGTATGTAGTTCTACTGAGATTTTGACTAATATTCATTTAAAAGAGATATTACAGGATTTAACATTCTCTACAAGATACTATGTCTCTCTTTAGTCAAACCAAGAAGTGTGCTCTGGAATCAAATGTCCTAGATCTAATCCCAGCTCTTCATTTACTCAGTTTGGTCTAGGACATTCTACTTAACCTTTTTGTGTATCAGTTTGCTTAATTTTCTTTCCTTATTACATGAAAGTTAGCATATGGTTTGAACAATACAAATATTTTCTTTATATAGCCTAGTTTTATGTTTTCTTTTTTAATGTTTCGGCTTTTAAGGAATCCGCATTTTTCTGTTCCACAGCCACCTTCACACTATGCCCTTTGAATGTTTGTTGTTGTTGCTGCTTTTGCTGTTTTCACAAAGCTTCCACTATTTTTCACCTTTAAACGGCATATGACTTTCATATTGCTTCTGGTCAATCATGGGACTTGCTCTTACCCTCTTTTTTGCCTTTTTCTTCTGCTTTCCCAAATTACTTATGGTACTTCTGTTTTATAAAACTATATAAAATTTACATACTACTTAGTACAACCTTTTTTGTCGTTGTTTCAGATCTTATTCATATATTTTAAGTGTAAAGTTTGCAATTAAGTCTGTTTAGTGTTTCAAAATGCCCAAACTTTCCTCAGTCATACTTGGGTTAAATAGTTTAGACTCTATTAGATTCTTCAGAAACAAATCATAGGTACAGTATTTCCTGAATTTCTACATGAATAAAATCATTTTCCCCTAAACTTGATTTTAAAGTAGAAGTCAACCAAATATAAAATCCCCTCACTAACACCTGTTTCTTAAAATTTCTTGGAACAGCGTTTGACTTTTGAACATTTTGATGAGAACCCAAGCGTTCTCTCTTTTAACTGGGCTTGTCATTTTGCACGATCTATATGATTTTTTTGTGATTTCTTACTGTTATCTTTTTTGAAATTCCGTATTATATGATATTTTAAATTTTGCTATTAAAGATATGATTCAGAGTTGACTGTTGTGAGTCAGTTTTCTCAAGCATGTAACAGCCCATTTTAATATGCAAACTTAGGTCTTATTTTGCCAGTTCCCTTACAATTTCAAATGTAAGCTCTGTTCCATTGATTTATTTCTTCAGGCACTCCAATTATGGATATTTTGGGTCCTCTTTGTCTGTCTTCTAGACTTTCTTATTCCTTCAATACTGTTGCCTTCTGTCACTTTGTTATTATTCTCTGAACTATTTCTTTTCTATTACTCAATCTTACTAAACTTGCAGTTGAAGCTATTCTGTGTAAGCACCTTTCTTTTTATCTTCATTTCTTAAGTGATATTTTTTCAGCTTCCTTAGAGCTTTGCCACACTACTTTTTGTCTTATTGAGTATTCTGTCCACCTCAGTTATGAGTCTCTGAACTGAACTTTTTAATCGGGTATTTTTTCATATTTACTTGAAGGATACTCAGTAGGTTGGGATACATGTCAGAATTCTGTGTGCTTCATGATTAATGTTAGGGAAGGAGTTTTCCTTTTCACATTTCAATAAATTTATTTTCAAATCTGCCAATGTCTTACATTTTCCCGACCAATGATAACTGGTTTGATTAGCAGGTACGACAGGACTGGATAGATTACCAGATTCTCTTCTTCAACAGCATTCTCATCTTTGCGAATGTAGCTCAGCTGTAGAGTGTTTGCCTCATACATAAGAGACCCAGGTTCAACCCTTAGTAACAATAAAAATGTACACTTATAAACGCAAAAACATTCCTTCTTTATTGCTATACTGAGAGTGTTTCCTTTAATAAATAGGTTCCTGGTCAAAGAACCCTTTAATGGTACTTGGATTGAAAATGAGCACAACATTAACTTTGTCTTCTGTTTTACATAACTTCTGGTTTTGTAGTGTATTTTATTTGGAAAGCTTGTTATCTTCATTCCACTTACCACCAATCCCCCAGGAAATATCTCTCCCTCCACATCAGCCCTCCCTGAAAGCAGTGGTTTCTAAACTACTGTTCTTAGCCCTACATACTTGAATGCCTCTATGTCACAATCCTGTTAACCAGTGCTCCAGTGCACCATGCCTCAGACCCATTCTCAGTATTACTCTACTAAGGGCAAGTTTTCTTCCTTATTAGGGTGATTTTATTTGATTCGTCCAATAGGATCTCCTCCTAGCCCCTCATTTTTTTTAGGTCTCTGCTTCATCCTTCTCTGGCATGAATTTCAGAATATACGTAAGTGTTACATGTTTATTTCCTGATGTATTAATTTCCTACTGCTATTATAACAAATTACCAGAAACTTAATAGCTTCAAACAATGCAAGTTTGTTAATTTATAGTTCTAGAAATCTAAAATAGTTTTCCTTGCACAAAAAGACACCCAGTAGGACTACATTCCTTCTGAAGGCTCTAGAGGAGAATATTTTCTTTTGCTTATTCCAGATTCTAGGAGCCATTTACCTCCCTCGCACTGTGGCCACATACTCCCATTTCAGAGGCAAAGAGATCTGGCTGCATCTTTCTCGCCCTGCCTCTTTAAGGCTCTCTCCCTTCAGCCTCCTTCTTCATTTCTGAGGACCCTAACAGCTGCACTGAGCTCAGCTGGATAAACCAGGATCATCTCTTCATCTCATAATCAATTTTTATTTTTTCTATAACTTTGTTTCATTTTCCCAATTTGAATTTCTTATACAACTGAAATTTCATATTTTTCTTTGTAAAGTAACATGTAGTATCCAGGGATTAGGTTGTTGAGATCTTTGGGAATGGGGCATTATTTTGTGGCCCACACTCTACTGAGACAGAAATTGGAATTCCTGTGATTCTTTGTTGTTTGGTGAGCTATGGGTGTGAGTTATGGGTGGCTATATCTGCCATTGTTATCGATAGGAATAAGTTTTGGAGGGGATGTGGAAAAATTTGGCCTAAGGGAGCTATTACTAACCTCGCTCAAAATGGATTTTACCTACTCATTATTTTAAAAACCAGAATACTGGGTTTCATGTCTCCATTTCCTAGTTCACAGTGTGCTTGCTGCCAAAATGTCCTTTAATCTTTAGAAAACCACAACTCGGGTTTTCCTTTACCTGCCACCACCTAAACAGAATCAACTACCTTTATCTCCTTTAAAGATTCTTTAAAATTTTGCCTTTGGTCCATCATTCTAGATGCTGAGTTATATTAGAATTATTCCTTTATGTATCCCACTGGACCAAGAAATTCTTTTGAGAGTAAAGAATTATTTTCTATTCACTATCGTTTCTCTGTGGCCTATCATATGGTCTACATATGCTTCCTTGTTGTTATTATCTATATTAACAATTATACTACTTTTCATATAAAAGTATTAAAAATACTAATATTCATTGGCATTATAATGAATTCATGTCATTTTGCATAGAGTCCATATAATATTTTAAATTTTGATACATTATAATGAATGCTTACTACCATTCAAAAGTCTGAGTCTTTATTACTTTCATTTTACAGAGGAAAGGACTGAGATTGAAATTTTAGCCAAAGTTGCAAAATCAATAAATAGTGCTGCCCTCTTTGACCTCTTCCATGTCTTCTTGACTGCCTACAAATCTTAGGCTGTTTTTATTTTGCCCCGATATATCCTTAGAGACACAGAGAAAACAAGAAGGGTACATTCTTCAAACAGCCAGCAAAAGAACACTCAAAGAGAAGATCTCATGACTCTGTTGTTCCCTCTTCCTGTAACATCACATGACATCCCTAGAGGCCAAGAACCTGTACCAAGTGTACAGATGTACAGCCTCTCACAAAGAGCATCATCCAGAAAGAATGGATTTGGCACTCAGTATTTTGCTTAGAGTAAAAGGAAGCAAAGCCGTGATCATTTGCCCAAGAACTTAGACCAGAGCACTCTGGAGACCATGGAGATCCTGGAGATGAGAAACGTCAACTTGTGCTTGCAGAAAAAGCAGTTCACTTAATCCTGGGAGCCACAGTGCTGTGACTGTTCTCGCGGTCTCTATTTCCTTACCTTCTGCTCTGTAATAAAAATATTAATGAAGCTTTGATCCCCAACACTCCATTCTGACTCTCCCTATCACAAGGGCCCCCAGTGCTGTTCACCATAATGCAGACAATGGATAACCTTTAGTTGCCATCAGACTTGGTTTCTCAAAAACATTTGGTGGAGTTAATTTCTTTTCCCCTCTTGAAACATTCATCTCTTTGCTGTCTAGAATAGCACACTTCCTGCTTTGTTTCATTTTTAGTGTTTTATTCTATTGGTGTACCAGATTTTTCTATTTTGCTGTTTCTTCTTGGCCTTCTTTGCTGACTCCTCTTCAATTTAATCTCCAAATGTTGGAAAGTCCAAAGGCTGTAGCTTCAGCTCTCATCTCACTCCTCTCTCTCTCTCTCTCTCTCTCTCTCTCTCTCTCTCTCTCATATATATATATATATATAATTTATGTTCAACTGTTTAATAGTTAAATATTATCAATCCTATCATGATGTATAAATAGGAATCCCAACCCAACAACTCTTCTAGTTCCATCTTATTATAAATAAGCTTCTCAAAATCACCCCAGATGCTTACCATGCCTTTCAAAATCAATATGCTCAAAAGAGAACTTCTGATTCCCTTCTTTCCTGCATCTTGCACAATATCTATTATGCTATCTCATTACTTTCTCTTCAGCTCCTTTCAACTCAGGCAGTGAGAACACTGCTCATACCAAAGCCTAGAAATCACCCAATCTATGCTCCAGATTGTATTTACTCCTCTTTAAAATATATCAGAACACCGACCAGTTTTTATTACCTCTTCGCCTATTGCCCTCACCCGAGACTCCAGCTCACCCACGAGCAGGCAGCAGGAGCCTCCTCTCTGGTCATTGCTGCCACCCTTTGCCAGCTTTCCCCCTTCCACACTTTCCAGTCACTCCCCACACAGCAACTAGAGTGATCATCTTCCAACATAAGTTAGAGAATGGCTTCAAAGCCTTCTAATTCACTTACCTGCAATATTTGGCTAACTGCTATTCTCACCTCCTTCAGGTCTATGCCTAAAAGTCAATTTTCAATAGTGCTCCCACTGGCCACCACATTTTGTAACTCATCCTCCCTTAACTTAAGCTCCTGATCTCACTTATTCTGATCTTTTATATATTGTCTCTTGCTCTCTATTAAGATGTGAAGCCCATTAGAGTTGTGTCTGTCTTATTCACGGACATGTCCCAGGAGACTAGACAAGTATTTGGCATGTGTGATCACCCCACAGACACTCTCTAGATAATGGTAATAGCTCCTTAACAAGCTAGTGACTGCCTTAGCCTAGTTTCCTGATTGCATCTCCTATCACTCTTCCCTGGCTCTCCGCACCCCAACCAGAGTTGCATCCTGCTGTTCTTCAAACACCCTCACTCCTCTTCAATTGCTCTGGGCTTTCTCTCCCTTTACCTAGAGCAGTGTCTGTGCAGACAAAATATCTTCATAGGGGCTAGTTCATCTTTTCATTCAGAGAACACTTTCCAGAACTCCTGTGGAACATGTGTTTTCTTATCAGGTTTTAATTTTTTTAAAAATTTTTATTGGTGCATGTTTGTAGCACATAACGATTATGTTCCTGGTGGAGAATTGCTACATATATATTATATATCTTAATATTTTTATCATCTTCCTTTTCCCTCTCTCCCTTCTCCCTCCATCTCTTGCTCTCCTTCCCTTTTGCAAAAGTTCTTCCTTCTCTGTTTCCCACATCTATCTTTTATTTTGCTCTTTGATTTATTTATATATTGAGTTTCTCATACAAGAGAAGCAATACAATAGTAAGCTTGTGTTTCTGATTTATTTCACTCAACATTATGGTTTCAAGGTGCATGAATTTCCTTACAAATGACTCTAGGTTTATTCTTCTTTATGGGAGAGTATTACTCCACTGTGTGTATGTACATTTTCTATACCAACTATTACTCCATTGTGTGTATGCATATTTTCTAGACCCATTCATCTGTTGTGGACTTGTAGGCTGCTTCCAAGATTCAGATACTGTGAATTGTGCTGCTCTAAACACTAGTATACATGTATCAAGATTTTGTCACCCAATACTCTGGTTTCTTTCCCTGAAAGTTACAAAAGCCAGAAGTGGCTGTCCAATTTGCTTTATTAAAATGACGATAGACATAATGTGTCCTACTTCCAGGCAGAAGCTTTATAAACCAGTCTGAGTTTATTATACCTTTTCTTTTCTACCATCATGACCAATTATTCCAAATTGAAGCTATTCTGTCAAGCTGAGAAAATCAAAGCGGAAATTCAGAGTAGGGCTGTAGTGAACCTGAGGAAGACAGGTAGCAGGAACAAGGAACAATCTTGGCTATTGTAAGCCATGGAGGTTTGAGGCTTGTTTGTTATTGCAGCATAATTTAATCCTTTGCCTCTATAACATTTATCATCACCTGAAGGTATCTCATGCTTTTACTTAATTACTTGCTCAGTATCTCCCACCTGAGATGGGATAAGACTTTGTTACATTCATCGTATTACTATCATCTAAAATAGTACCTGTAGCTGCTCAGTAACTGTTTATAGAATTTACTAATGAAACTTTATGCTTTAGGACAGTTAGTGCTGGCTGCTCCAACCCGTGTGCCTGTGGGTCCTCTGGAGTATTACAGATCTCTTAAAGAAAAATGCATAAAGGGAATGTTACCAACTTTCCTTGCTAAAAATCAGTAGACTCCTATTTCTCCCCACCCTCCATTCTGTGCTGATAAAATGGTGAATCTGATTAGAGCAAGTGTGCTGTCCTATTTGGACCCACAGGAACAGCAGGAGGTGAAGGCCTGACATCCAGGTGGGTCTCCCAGCCAAGAACTTCATTCTTACTCAGTCAAGCTCCTTCTCTTGCTTTAAAGAGAAAGAAGTGGAGGACTATTTCTTGTCTAGAGAAGCACATAAATATCACAGGGGACAGAAGTCATATCATTGTCACTACAAGTTTTTTATTATTCATGCTGATAAATATCAAACTCTTTTCCTTAACTATAAGAGGACAAGCAGTTCCCAAAGATGTTTGGAGGAAGGCAGGAGGAAGGAAGGAAGGAAGGAAGGAAGGAAGGAAGGAAGGAAGGAGAGAGAGAAGGAGGAAAGAAAAGAACAAAGAAGAAAGAAAAAATTAATTAATTTGGAATTAATTTTAATTCCAAATCTTGGTGAGAAAAAAAAATGGTTTGCTTATTAATATAATTATAGAGACTGACCTCAGAAAGCCTTCAGCAAGTGAAAAATGACTAGTTTTCCCATCCTCTTTTCCCCACAAATCCCTGTTTGCCTAGTATTCCAATTCTACAGCTGTCCTCCAAAAGGTTATTCATCCTCTTCTGCTCACTCTGGTAATGGGGAAATCATTTTCCTACCTAGTCTTTGAATAATTATGATTTCCAGAAATATCTTCCTTAAATTTCATGAAAATCTGCTTCAGCTCTTCAAACCCTCCCCCCAGCCCTATTGTGAACCAGTAACAGGTTAATCCTTTCCTATAAGGCATTGCTTAACTTACTTGAAGCAGTAGTGACTTTACATACATAGAAAAGAAAGAAAGTCATAAAGAAGAGGAGAAAGTCCGTCTAAGCCTTGGATTGATTTGTTGAGTTTGTTGAGTCAAGCTTTGGATGCATTTGTTGGGTCAAAACACTAGCACTCACTTTACAAGACCAAGGCTTCTGTTGTGTCTCCTTACCTGTCTAGATTCAGTTCTCCTGGTCATCGACCACTGTTCATTCCCTCTAACCTCAACAGGCCAGATGAATTCACCTTGACAGTGAAGGAAAACCCTGAGGCAAGAAACGCATCCTTCTCTCTCGGGCTACTATGTCCCTATCAGTGTATTTCACATAATTGGCAATAAAACAAAGTAACACTCTGCGTAGAAGGTTGTCAAAAATGACAGAATGCAAAAGTAATTAATACCTCAGTATACAGATCAAAGATGACCAGATGATATGTAAATTTAACAGGATTTAGCTTTCTTCATCTCAGTTTTAAAGGCCACTGAATGATATGGTTAAGATAAATTTGAATTTGAATCTCAATTCTCTCTCTCATAGAAAATGCGATTTGGCGCAAGTTGTAGAACCTCAGTGGCTCTCAGTTTTGTTGTAAAAATCAAAGTAATATTCAGCTCCTTACAACGGAGAGTAAATGAAGCTAAAATGTTAGTTAAGTGCCTACTGCAGAATATTTTTCCCTAAAGGGTGGGAATGATAGGTTTCAACGGCCATAGTTGCAAAGTTAAGTCTTTTTCAAAAGCCTGTGATATTCTCTTCCAAGAATATAAGATTCTACCAAAACAAGACCTTCTTAATACTCCTCAACTTCAGGTGGCCTGAGAACCTGTCTTTTCTGCCCCCCAGAAGTGGCCAGTTCCTTTTATTGGCATATGTGACCTCAGCCCAGAGTTTCCTCCTCAGATGCATCCCGGGTTCTTCCTCTCCTGCTAGTACCTTGTGGATCATAGTTATTCTTTCCTGGAATCCTGGCTCCCTCACCACATTTCAGCTTCCTCCTAGGTAAACCCTGCTGTGAGTTTCCTTAAGGAACTTTTTCTTACACGATTCATCTTCCAAGCTCCATACTATAGATTTTTCTTAGAGTAAAGAAATTGGCTGTGGTGTCGGCATCCAGAGGCATTTAAGATATATGAAACCAGGGGTACACAAAGCTTTAATAATGTTAGGTTTAACATCATGTTGACCTCACCCTGCCTCTCTTCCTGGGAGAGAATAAACTACAATGGAGCCCATACGTGGTACATGCTGGCATTTTCAGTTCCACTTACTCTTAACTCTGATATGTCTTTAAACCCATTTGTTCACCTGTAAAATGGGAGAACAGTACTTGTTACTTTCAAATTTGTTGTGATGATTTGATAAGATAATACAGTGGCATCTTGATTCAAGAACTTAATTCGTTTCACAATTCTGGGGAAGATGATTGGAGTCACATCGTCACCTGAGTTTAAGAAAGGAGGCAAAATTCTACCAAACTCTTCTGTTTCCAAACTGAGACTGTTGTCACACAGACATGTTCCTGAACTGAAGAATTACTGTGCATGCAATACGATTAGTTCAGTGCCTGTCCATAGTACGCACTTAACTAAAGAAAGCTTCCGTCAATGTCATTATGGTTTTGATTAAGATTTGCTGTTCCTAGAGTCACTGGAATCCTGTTTTGTTCATATCCTATAATTCACAACTCTTACTGCTTTTCCCTTTAGTTAAATGCTATCTGGCAACTAGCAGTAATATTGACTGGCTTTTCTGAAAAATCTCTGTAAAATCTTAAAGCAAAAGAATGATAGCACCATCATCCACAAATCACAGCAGCTTAGCTATGGCTGTGTTTTCACCTTGAAACCATAGCAAAGAGCACAGAAAGATAAGGGAGCAAAGAATTCCAGTGCTCCAAAAACTTACATGCCAATCTCTCATTTTCTACAGTGAAAAAATGATGTCTCACCCAAAGTCCTGCCATATCCTAGCAGAATAGCAGAGACTAAAATGCAAGGAGAAAATGAATTTTGGAATTGACTTGAGAAATTCGTGGACATATCATCAGCATGATTGTTTGGCAGTCAGTAACATTCACTGAGCACCTACTACATACTAGATCCTGTTCTAAACTCTGGAATTCAGAGTAGGATTAAATAATATGTTCACATAGTCATTAGTTTTGATATAAAATCAATAATATACACATTCATATTGATAAGAAATATTAATTGAATTATGTTAACAAAGCACTGCATTTTACACATAAGCATTTTACATATTTATTAACTCTAAAAAGATAGGCACACTCTTCATTTTTCTTATGTTGCAGATGTGGCTTACAGAGTTTTAGAAATTTTAGCCAACTCTTATCAATACTGCTAAGATTTTAACTCAGCAGTCAAGTTCTCATACCCATGCATTAGTCTAATCTACTCTACGGAAGGAGGTAAACGCTAAAACAAAATGCTCCAAAAAGAAAGTTCAGTTCAGGAACTCAGGAGCTGAAGGTAAAGCCACCACACCTGAGAATGGTGTTCTCCTGAGTTACAGGCGTGTCAGAAATGCGTGAACAAAGCTGCCAGGATTCACCATCCAGTGTCCAGGTAATATCAGAGTTCTTTGAATTTTTCAAACCATCAGTTCTTGAGCATCTATCTGCAGCAGGCCCAGCTGGGGTGATTTTAGAGTACTAAAAATGGAAACCAAGAGTGGGGGTTGGTGAGGGAAGGGAGGGGCTGAGACAGCAAAAGAGACACTTAAGTTGCCTTGCTATTGAATTCGTTCTTTGTCTTTCAAAGCTGAGACGAGCAATCCAATCCAGGCAGTATTTTCTCCTCTTCAATAAATTGCATTCTTAAAAAAAAAAATCAACTGGTGTAGGATTTATTGATCTGCATTGACAGTGAACTTCACAAATTCATACAAAAGAATTTTTCTCATTATACAGTCATTTAAAAGACTTGTTAGTTCAGAGCATTCATCATAAAGTTCACCTGCAATTTAAGAAAGAAAAAGCAGAAAATGTATAAAATTTAGAGGGTTTTTTTCCCTCCTGCTCCTTCTTCTATCAGTGGGACTTTTTCGGTATGTGCTTTCAGCCATGTTCCCTTCAGTTTGGTAGATAAAACGAGGAGGCATCACCGTGACTAGGAGGTCCCACCCCATGGGGACCAACAAGAGTTTTAGCTGATCCAAACTTGAATCCAATACAAAATCTTCACAAAAGCTGATTGCTGGGGAAATTCTGACTTTGTCTATAGGCCCTCTAAGGTCCTCTCTCCTTGAAAGAAGGATATGCGTTCAGTCTTCAAAGGAGGAGCCCTGGTTGGATTTCTCTATCTGCCTGGAGTGTAATCCTTAGCGCTTCTCCTCCAAGGTTTAATACCTTGTCCTCAGCCAAACAGCCTGAGCTTCAGCACATCATGTTAGTCTCATAAAGCCTGTAGTCTGTCCAAAGGCCTGAATATTTAAAGGAGACATTCAAACTTCTAAACCTTTTCTCTCAATGTTTTACAACAAGGTCAAAGAACCTCCAGAAGAATCACAGTTGAGTAATCACAGATTTGTCCTGGGTTAACCTTAAATGACATGATCACAGTTTTATGGAGGGTTCATATCAGGAAGAACCATCCAGTTCTTGCTGCATTTGTCAGAGGAAGTACATTGGCTCTGTAAGCAGAATTCTTCACTGTGATTAATTATTGGCCTTACAACTGTGTGGTGGCACATGCTTGTAATCCCAGCTCTTGGGGAGCTGAGGCAGAAGAATTGCTGTGAGTTCCAGCCCACCTCGGGCAACATAAGGAGTTCAGGGCCAGTTTGAACTACAAAGTAAGACCCTGCCTCAAAAACAAACAAAAATTATTGGCCCTACCACTGTGTCTTTAATATATTATTTAACCTGTTAAGCTTCATTTTTCCCAACTGGACAGTGAGGATGATAAGATCATTTGGCACATAAGGTTAAAATTGAATGAGATGAGCATATTCATTGTATAGCAGCTCCTGGTTTAAATGCAAATTGTTATATTTAACTGTAATAACAAAGTCCACTATGTAGGACACTGTATATTAGTGATTTCATGACTCTAATATTGAATCCTGTATAAAAATTTTTTTAAGGATTTAAGAAAACCAGACACCAAAAGTCACTAATTCCTCACATTGAAAGGCTCTTTAATGGAGCCCAGTTCTCTTTGTGCTTTGCACAATCTAAACCCCATATAAAATGCAGCTTGTATTTGATTGAACATGGTGGCTAACATGTTTGTTTCACCTTCTTCTTACCAGAAGTTTGATGTTCATTGTGGAATCTTTCAAATTCATTTTAAGAGATATAATAGACTATTAGTTTCTTAGTAGTACCTGCAATTCCCACTTGCAAAACCCTCCTCCATAACTCTGCATTGGGAACAAAGTAGACACTCAAAAATCTTTATTGATATGCCTCTCTGGATCAATTTAAGAAAATAAAAGATACTCAAAATATAGAGCCTAGAATGTGATTAGCATTAACATTGTCTGAAGTGCAATGGCAGAAATTTGTGCCTGCTTCAAAATGTGTAACTCTAGGTTATTTATCCCAGTTAAAAACATTTACCTCTATGTAGAGTGAGTTTCCATTTAGTTTGCTGTAATCAGTTATTGGGAGACTTTATCTTATTATCTTTCTTTTCCTACATCCAGACTGGTGTACCACATTTTTGGAATGAGTAAGGAATGGGTATATAAATTAAATTTAAAAATGTACATAACAGATAAAAAGAATCTCCAGGATGAAGTAAAGCTTATGCTTTGTTCCAGGTGTATCACACTTGGACTCCCTGACCTCAGAATGAGTTGATCCTGGTTAACTTAAAAGATTAAAGAAGAAGCATAGGGAAACAGAAGTAGGAACTTTGTATATTTAGCCAACAAATATTTCTCAGGCGCCATAACTTGCCAAGAACTATTCTAAACAAAAGGTACAAGGCTGAATGAAAAAATCACAGGATATGTTCTTATAATAAAACTTGATTCCAGTGGAAGAGACAAAATAAACAAGCAAACAACAGAATAAATAAGCTTAGATAAATGCAGTAAAGAAAAGAAAACTGGACAACATAATAAAGAATGACCGGGCATGCCAAGATGAAAAATTCTAGATAGAGTGTCTAATAAAGCCCCCTCTGGTCTTCATTTAAGCATTTGTTTATATAATCTTTATTACATCACTGAGTTATCTGTCCCCATCTTCACGTCTCCAAGTTCCCAAGCTGTACTGTGACGTATATTGGACTCAAGCATAAAACACAATGTTTGTTAGATATTAGGCCCTTAGTCATTTTTTGTTGGATTAAATTTTGTAGAAGATTCACTTTCTGTATCTTTAGTGGCACAGAAAAAGGAGAAAATTTTTTCCTTGGAGGAGAAAAGAGGTTGAAAGCTTCAGAGGAAAGTTCCAGAAACAGAAAATTGCATACCGTACTTGTAAAGCAACTGGTAGTCTGAGGGTAAAATAGCAGGGAAGTAACTGGAAGTTTAGTCAACAGAGGCCAAATGAAATAAACTAACAAAAATCCAGCAATATCACTCCAAGATACTTAGACTTTCCTCCTTAGGCCATGTGACAGCATTAGAGATTTTACAGCAAAAGAGCAACACAGCAAGGTGTAGGAGATGAAATAAAACACTCTAGCAGCTGAAAAACCAACAGATGGAAGGGAGAAAAGAGATACCTGGAAAAGGACTCAAAAGCAACTGCAGTGACTTGATTGAGCGAAGAGAAAGTGGCTGAGCTATGCTGCGACAACAGGGGCAGGGAGGCACAAGGCAGATTCAGGATGTATTAATGAAGTAGAATCCATAGGACTTGGGGAGCAATTGTATCTGAACCAACTGTATCTGAGCCTAGAAGGAAGCAGGCTTAGCATTGCCAGCTTGGAGAACTTCATTTCCCATGATTTATCTATATGAGAGATTGAGAGACAAAATGTCCTGAAAAAACAGCTTGAGCAGGAGACGATTCTGTCAACAAATACAGAATCATTTTCCTCTTAACCTACATGAACATCAGAACCAAAAGGCATCTAAAATTCTTTTGGGTTCAGCAACCAGCAAGGACTTGGACTCTCAGCTGGCCACTTTACATGAAACCTTTCTGTCTGAGGCTGCCAGCCACTGAGCTGTGCAGGATGACTTGTACCTTCACAAGGAGAGTATGTCTGCACAGCAGTGCCTTGGAACTCAATATTTTGCATAAAAATTCATGAGCTGCAGTATCTATTTCAGCTATTTTATAAAGTAGTAAAAAAAAAAGAGCAAGAGAGAGAGCAAGAGAGGGAGGAAAAGAGAAAGTTCAGCCCAGCACTCAGATAGGGTTCATTTTGAGTGATGATTGCAAGTCATCCTTGGAAATTACAGATGCTACCCGGTTCACTATTATTTTGCAGCATCTCTAGTAATCTTCTGTGATCATTTATAACAGCATGTCTGATGACTTTCAAAACCTAACGGGAAAGGATACTTCTGTGAAGCATGTCTACTCAAAGGAAAAATCAATCTCAGCTGCTGAGGGAGTGAACTTTATACCACCACGATTAGACAGTTAGAGATTTCAACATATAAAAATAGGAAAGGCAGGGGTCCAGTCTTCCAACGTATATGTGTAAAATGTGTGTGTTCCAGTTGCTCAAACAGCTTAGGATTTCTCCTTTCATCCAAACATAACGCGTCAAGACTCTAAACTGACATACTCCCATAGAAAATAATCATAAACTTCAGAGTAACTACTAATGTTTACATAATGCCTTTACAAAGTACTTGTCACAACCTGAGTTGCTAATCATCAAAAATACCTCAGGCTTTCCAAGCTTCTTTTCTTCTCTGACAATCATTCCTATTACCTGGAATGTTCTTTCACGACATCTGTGCTCCCATCCTTCAAGGGCAAACTCAAAACCAGCCTCCCTGTAAAACGCTCTCTGGTTATTTTAACTTTACCAGTGAGTTTTATTTTGTAAGTACAAAGATCTCCAAAAAGCAGTATGGTGTGATAGAAGGTAAGCGATATTTAGAATCAGAGGACTTGGGTTCAGGTATTAGTTTCACAGTTTCTTAACCTCAGATCTAGGCCTGTCTTTCAACTCAAAACACAAGTCAAATGTTACATGATTTTTATTTAGATCAAAAGAGATCATATATATATACCTATGTTATAATTTTGATGAACTATATCAAAGATTAATGCTTTATTTGCTTCAAAGGATTATTAAGAGTAGATAATTTCTGTAAAATATTTAGCCAAGTACCTGCTATATAGCAAATACTCAGTTGAGGAGACTTATTATTATTAAAATTATTGAATCAGCAGACATAAATTAAGCATATATTACATATAAGACACTGTCAACAGATACAACACTTCATTAATCTTCTAAATAATTCACTATAGGATTATAAAAACTTTACTGTTGTAACATAGAATAAAATAGTGATTGGGAGCACTGGCTCTAAAATCAGGCCACCTGGGATCTAAATTAGGATTAGCATCTTCTTTATAATCATGTGACTGGACAAGTTACTTAATCTGTCCATGTCCCCATTTTCTTCTTTATAAAAAAGAGAACAAACAATTCTTAAATGCAAGGTAGTCCTAAGAAAAGAAAATTAATTTATGCAAAGACCCAAAAATAGTGTTTGTCACAAAGAGCAAGTGCTGTAAATCTTATATTTTACTATATTCTGATAAGGTAAGGACCTCAAAATTATTTCTTCCTATGAATCAAAGAAAAATGTTCTGGTAAGGAATTCTTTGCCTCCATTCTTGTCACCTCCCAAAAAACATTTTCCACACTCAAGTCAGAGTCAATCTTTTTAAGATATCAACCATGCTAATTGTGTTAAAATCACAAAAGATCATTAAAATGCTTTTGAGATTTCTACTACCTGATTCCACCTACCTCGGCCTGTCCTACACAGCTCATCTCCGCCAATCTGCCAGTCTCTCCTGGTCGGGGAGCCATGGAGATAATTTGGGAGAGGTTAACTCATCCTCTGCGGCAACATCCATGAGCCACTCATTCCCATTTTTAATGTGGATGGATACTTTGCCAATTTTTTTATTTAAAGAGAAAAAAAAGCAAAACAGAAAAAGGTGTAGAAACAATACAGAATTTCAGAAAAAAAATAAACAGTAAGAAATCACTAGTTGATAAATTACATATTGTCTTCTTAGACATAGTTGTTCAAGTTACAAAATTAAAGCAAAGTGGACATTCAAACAGTGAAACTGCAAAGAATTTCAATGATCTAATAACAACTTAGCAACATGGTTATCAGTCCTACACATTTAAACATAAATGTAGTTATATCCTTTAGAGCACTGTCTTTTCTTCCTTTTACTTTTTAAGTCCATTATCTGTTTAGTTACATACTGTTTCAGGTACTTTGTCAATTTTACACAAAGTTGATATGCAAATTCTTTAGTTTTAGTACAAACTCTTTAGTTTTCTTTTTCTTCCTACCAGAATCCTGTAGCCAGAATTCTTCTAGGTAGAAATAATGAAAATGTCTAATTGTCTGCCCAATCAAAAGAAACCATTGCCTTTCAAACCTCCCTACTAATTCTCCAAAAGATGTTTTTCCCCTGGAATTCCACACCCACTTCACCACCCATTCCTAAAGCCCATTTACCATTTCCAGATGTAACTCACTTCTCATCTTTTTTAAGAACGTTCTTAGTACTCTCCAAGCAAGCTGGGTTATTTACAACTCATTATACTTGGTGGATGTCCCCACAAATCTGCTTCTTAAATTAATATTTGATTGTGCTTTTGCCACTTGGTACAGATCCACCATCTAGTAAATACTTAATAAATATTACTCCAGTAATCTCAGATAATATTTGAAGGACCATATTATTACTGAAGTATAGTTTCTGGTCCTAAGAAATTCTCAGTCTAGACACATGTGGTAAGTACCAAGATTAGAGCGATGAGGGCTTTATTTCTAAGTCTCTTCTCATTGACCGTTTGCCAGCCCCATGTCATACATGCCCTCTCCCACCAAGTCATCCTTCACGTTACTTCCAAGTAAATTGCCTTAACATACCATGTCAGTTTTGATAAGTTTGGAGAAACAGATCAAGGCAAAGTAATAAAAGATCTCAAAAATTCAGATTTTAACATTCTGTTTCTATTCTGTTATTGCATCTAAAGAAGCTGAGCAGAAAAATAATCTATGCACTCAAAGGTTTTAGACAAGGAGAGTAGAAAAAGACAAGTTCAGAGAAAAATACTGCTAAGACAAAGAAAAAGAAAAAAACTCTAGAGAGTTTGCACTAGAAATAGAAAGAATGAAGAAATCAAAAAGCAGAAATAGAAAAGATGCCATAAATACCTGGATTACAAGAGACAAAAGCAAAAGTGGAAACCAAAGTAACTTCCTGCGTGAATTGCATTGTTTCTCTTGAAGTGATGGGAAGACAGCTAAGTATGGTATCTGCACATAAATGGAGTCATTCTATTAGAAGTTGAAAGACAGATGAGCCAGTAGGTACCAGCAGAGAAAGCAAGAGTGGATAAGACTTTTAGGGTATTCAGGATAGAAGCAGAGTTCAAAAACGGATTTTGACAATAAAGCCTTGAAACACAACTATCTTCAGAAAATTCAGTCATTTAATCAATAAGAATCTACTGAACACCAGCTCTGTGCCAAAAACTCAGCATCCTGGAGATGTAGGAGTGAGCAAAGTTCCAGTCCTCCTACAGCTCCCAAAAGTACAGTCTAAGAAAGAGCAGAGAATAAAGAGAAAAATAGGACATTATAATAAATAGGAATAAAAAGTTTCAAAACAGTGATGGTCGTCAACCACACTGACTTAAAGTCTGTTCTTACCATGAGCTCAGAAAATGAAACTATGCATGTCCAAGGTATAGCAGTGCAAAATTAATCATCACCAGAGACCATATTTGGAAGATGAGAACTGCCCGTCAGAAAGGATAAAAGTGACTAAAAATAGAAAGGCAGGTCTCTGAAATCTGTCTAGCATGGATCATTACAGGGATATTAAAAGTATTTCTCTTAGTCACGCAAATAATGTCTCTAAAGTGGGGTAGAGCATTAGCCAGAAGGGAAGAAAAGAGAGAGGCTGAGGGAAATCAAAATGTGGCTTATCTCAAGCAGTTTTTGAAGAAAAATGTATATATTCTAACAAGAATTTCATCCATATGTTCCAGATTCTTTTATATGCTACAAAATTTTGGCGCACAAGAGTTCTTTGATGTCCAGAGCTCTTCCTTACTCTTTTCATGAGCCCTGTTATGCTATATCACTTCCTAATTGGAAATCATGTTTTACCCAGAATAAACAAGCTCTTACACCAGCAACCTAGAGCTTGGGTCAAAAAGGAAAAGACATGGCACTCAGTGAACTTGCAGAACATAAAAATGATTTCCTTTCTTGATTTATGCAGTCCATATATTAGGAGACATGAATCATTTCATCACAAAACCAACTATAAAGCAAGTGTGTAGTTTTTAAACCCAGCTTCTATAGGCAGAGATGTGGTAGGAAGTGTGGTCAGAGAAACACACTTGATGAAGGAACATATGAAGTACACATGGGATAAATAATTTTTAACAAATCTGAGGGAAAGTATTTTATCTGACACTCTGCTAAGAAATTATGTCACCCCTGGAAATTCAACGCAAACTATGAAGATCTTCCTATCATAAGATTGCATAAAAGGAGACATTTTATAAAGAAAATTTTACAAAAAGCAAGTTTTCTTGAAAAAACGTACTGCCTCCAGCATTTTCATGGATTTGTGCAATAGCCAATAAGAACCAAAATTATTGGAGGGATGGAAATAACAAGAAAAAAAACTTTACTATATAGTTTGATTTTAAGCAATTTCATTCATAAGGCTTAAAAAGTGTGAAATCATTATTGAAATCTGCCAAGCGTCTTTGCAACCAAAAGAGAAACACATTGATGGAATTGTAAGATTGGCTCAGCTACCTACAGCATAAAAGTGGTAAAAGGCCTTGAAGATATATTATTTTGCACTATATTACATTGTTTCCTATAAACAATTTTTCTGTAAGACACTAAAGGTTACTATCCTCCTTCTTTGGTCATTTCTGGGATTTCATGCCTTATAAGAAGGAAATATTTGTTATTTTTTATGGCACCTTTACCATCTACAAAGAATGTTCTTTGAAAATTGGAAGGCCCATCACTTGCCAAAACTATTACCTAAATATCAAAGAAGTAGGAGATATTCAAACTGCTTAGCACATGAGATGAGAATTTAAGGGAAGGGAAGATCCAAAAAAGGAAAGAAAAGTGCCAGTGAGACTGAACAAAGGGCGGGCTGGGAAAAACCTCTTCGATAATAAACACAGAAAGACTTGAGTGAATAGACATATCTTCGGGACTTTTCACGAGTAAAGTAATTCTGCCAAACAGAATTCACTGTGGTCCTGTAATCTTAGTTCAAGTGGAATCTGACAAAATGGTAAGGAACCAGCTGAGTCAAGCCACATAGATGCTAGGAACTAGAGCCATCTGGTTTGCATTTAGAAAGAATTGTTTTTTCTCTTATCACTAGATCCTGGCCCAATCCACAGCTCTGGTAGATGGAAATATGCAGGAAAATTATAACAGTAGACACCATGACCAGGGGAGACTCTTTCTCTAAAACATCCTGTAATTTATGCAATATCAGTGATGGTGCAGTCGGTACCCGTAATCTAAGCAAGAATACCATTTGTGAGATTTAGAGCCTAACACAGTTCCTAACACATAGCAATGACTCAGTGTTGAAATGATGAATGAGCCACAAAAGTCATAAATCTAATGGAAACTGACAAGGGACATTATGGTCAATAAAGAATTAGATCTACACATGCCCTGGGAAAAGATGGCAACAATAAAAGAGAATGACCATTTTCTTTATTCTCTACTGCAGCTCTCTGAATCTGAATACTCATTTTAATGAGGTTCCAAGTGATTGGTAGACCCATTAAAAGGTTGAGAAGCACTGAGAGACTGAGACAAGAGGATTGCAAGTTCTACTCCAGCCTTGGAAACTTAGCAAGACCTGTTTCAAAATAGAAATGTAATGAAAAGAGCTGGAGCTCAGAGCAAAGACCCAGGGTTCAGTTCTTAATATTGAAAAAGAGAAGTTTGAGAAACAATGACATAGGCAGTAAGTAGGACAAGAAACACCATAAAAACACAGTTTACCAGACAGGTTATCATCATCATAGTTAGAAGGGATTGATAATCATCTCTAGACCATTTTTCAGTGAGGCCTCCATATTATTTGCCTACCTCTCCAAAAGGTGAAGTGTGCTAGCCACAAGGCTTCTTTGTGTTCATAAATACCCCCAAAAAGGATTATCTGGATAGTGTAATAATATAAATGATACAGAGATAGGTAGATAGATAAGTAGATGATGGATAGATATTATATAAGTATATAGATTAGGATGTGGATAAATTATATTTATTTCCCATTCTGTTAGTCAATACATACTTTCAGTGGTCAAATTAGCAGTCTTGAAAAGAATACATACATCCATTTGTGCTATTCCAGATATTTTCCATAAAATCTTTCAAAACTGATAAAACACTCAGTAAGAGGAGCTAACAGGTATTACAAGCTTATAGGCACAATGTTCATGATTTGTAGGTTTGACCAATTTAAGAGCCTCATGACATACACTTCTGATCCTCATTTACACTAACAATGCTATTTTATGCCCAATTTACAGTTATAGATATATGAAGAAACAGAGCAAATAAACAACAAGCAAATCTTGCATTCAGACTGAGATGCCCTGTCTCCAGTTCCCAGTGTGACCAACATGGATGCAAAAGCACACATCTCTCCTTGAATAATGGTACCAAGGTAGTGTCTATTGCTGGGAGATGGGCCACTAAGCCAGCTCCCAAATGTTCTGAAATTAGACTAAAAGCTCTAAATTAGAGCTTGAAGTTATACTGCCCTTAGACCTGGGCTGTGGTTTACATCTTCAGCATATAACGATAACCTCACACATGTCTATGGGGGATTTTAACTTAACCCAAGTTCCAGTTCTTTTTCTCCCTCCCCGGAGTGTATGCTCAATTGTAAGGCCAGAAATTATCCTCTTTAAAGATGGATCTTCTTTTACTTTCTTTTTTTGTCCCAAAGATTTTACTCAGAACCTGGAAGTACAGAAAAGCAAGGAATCCTGGGGGACTGGAGGGGAAAACCTTGCAAAAAGCTACATCATATGATAGAGACAAGCAGGATCCTGGAGCCTTGTGCTGGATTCCTCCACTATTCCGTATTTCCACTCCCCTGTCTGGATAGGATCTGTTTTACCTTAGCAGTAAATAGTGATATATACATTAATCAGGAGAGAGTCTAGTAAGTAGTAAATATGAAAATTATTTTTATCCAAACTCATTGTTTATATCCTTTGTGACAGAAGGATTGACACCTCAAGAGACTCATATCACTCTGACAGGGAGTCAGCCACACTGCGACTCAGACAGTTCTGCAAGCTGGCAGTCATGTACAGTCATGACTTTCAGTAAAAGTTTTACTAAAGAAAAAAACAACAACAGTAAAGAATGTGTACTGGTTTTCCAGGACTGTATAATAAAATATCACCAAACTGTGTAGTTTAAGAAAATATAAATTTATTTTCTCTCCATGCTAGATGCTAGAAATCTAAAATCAAAGCATTTACAGGAAGGTCCAAGAGTCCTCTGAAACCTGTAAGAGTGACTTTCTTTCCTCTTCTACCTCCTCATGGTTTTCTGAACATCTCTGTCACTCCTTGGCTTATAGCTGCACGGCATCTCTCTCTGTCTTTATCGTCTGTCTCATAGTCTTCCTTCTGTGCATCTCTGCTTACACACTGATGCCCTTAGAGGACTCAGTCAAACAACACTGATTGCTACTCTGCCCCAGTAAGACTTCAACTTATCTACTTCTGGTGACAATTCTGTTTCCAAATAATGTCACATTTTAAGGTACTAGGTATGAGAACTCCAATACATCACTTTGGGAAGGGGACACAATTTAACCTATTACAGGGTAGATACCAATTGCCATAGAATAGTATGATTTAATTCAGGATAATTCAAGGAATAGGAAAAATTTAGATTCAGGAATCAGAAGAACCTGAATCCTAATGCTATATCCAACATGTTTTTTTACATGCCCAAGATCTGAAGCAGTCAATTCACATCTCTGAACCTCAATTTCTTAATCCTTGAAATGTAGATAATAATATAATACATACTCTACCCAAATTCCTTAAAGTTCACCTGCCAACATTGGCATATTTTTGCCTAAAAATTTGGCTGCAAGAGCCCACAGACAAATGGTAAGCCACAAGTACCGGAGATTTAGTAAGTCCAGAGTAAACCCCTCAACCAGGATGTAAGAGACTGGTGTATGAAATACCCCAACTCCCTCACATCTTAGTTGGGATAACTCTGAGGAGCTATTCCATACTAGTTCTCAGAGCTTTCAAACAGGATTAACCTCATTTACCCATAGGACAAACTTTCTTGGGACATGGCCTTAACTGATGGCTTTCCCTTCCCAGTTCACTAGGCTTCCAGTGAGGTCTCCCAGGTAAAATGCTTGCATTAGGATCATTTTCTCAGAGCCTGCCTCCAGGAAAACCAAGCTAGGACAATAGAATATACCTTGAAGAATTATTTCCTGGATGAGAAATACCAGGTATACTATGTGCACCATATAAATAATTTCTATTAAAATAAAAATCTTTACATTTAGCAAGGATTCTAATATTTGTGAATGACAGTGATACAGCAAACTATTGCCTTCCATTAGAAATATACTCTTCTTTATGCATAAAGTAATGTAATTAAAACTCTTTACAAGGAAAGTTAAATTAAACTATTTCTTCAGAAAAAAACTATAAGAAAAGGAAAAAAAAGGACTAGAGAGGAGAAAATTTATTTTCTGTATCCTCATTCAAATTCTGACCCCATCACTTATTAATAGTGATACTGCACAAGATTTTGGAGCTAATATTAACAACTTTGAAAAATTGTAAATGGTAGATCTATGCTTTCTTGAGAAAGATATGTATCTCTGTGCCTCAATTTCCTCATCTGACTTTTTCAAGATCACACATGTATTTGATATGGAGCCAGCAGCTGAATCCAGGCATCTAAAACCTACATATTTAACCACTGCATTAAACTGCCTACCTCCTATGAAGTACATTTAATCACCAGCTGGGACCTGCATTTAAATCATTCAGACACAAAATTTTTAAGGAATAAGATGCCTTTGCATTGAAGTTAATGTACTTTCTGAGGTTTCTATAGCAACAAAAATCTAAAATCACCTCCGGTGGTATTACTTACAAAAGAAGAAAGATGCTCATGCTGACCCTTTATCAAAGAATTTCCCTCATCAAGACAAGTCTAGCCACATGGAGGACGGTTGTGCTACGGATTCTCAAGATGTGATTTCTCCATTTGGTGTGATAAGAGAGGTCTGTATTAATATCACAAACAGCGTTTTTGAATGCTTGTATGCCGAACCAAAGACATTAAAAATACTATTGTTAGTTTTCTCAAGGATCTCACTGTCTAAAAGAAGAGACATCTGTGACCACATGGTATGACTGGTGACAAAGGAGAGCCAAGCACAACGTGCAAAGGAAGGCAAAGGGGAACAAAGGAAAGTGAAAACCAAGCAAACTGGAGAACCAAAGAAAATGTCCCAAACAGACGAGAACCAAGGAGGTGTTCTCCAAAGGCTAGGCAAGCCAAACTGTTCACAGGTACTTTGTTGGTTTTTCCTCCTCAATCACAGGTTCCTGATTTCCTCATTGGATCTTCCTAGGATCACCTCCTAAATAAACTACCCCTGCTGATTGGCTTGTGTAAAAGTCTGCTTTTAGGGAAACTCAAACCCTAACCATATCAATCAGGTTGATTCATTCAATTTTGGGGGGCATTTACAAGTTAATGGGTCACCTGGAATCCATTAAAACAAGTTGATCTGAATTACAAAATTATAAAATTCAGGGTGTAAATGATTCCAGTCAGGTTCCTGCTCATTTCTAATAATCTCGTTTCTTTCTTCTTAGGACCCAGGTTTTACTTAGTTTTGAGTTCATAGTGACCAAGTGGAAGAATGTACAAAAGCAAGGGCTCAAAAACCTATTTCCTCCATTCTTCTCATCCCTCTGTAAGAATCCAGGGGACCCATTTCTTCACCTTCCCTGACTGATCTACAAGTCATTTTAATCCCTCTGACCCATCCCAAGGTGCAATAAAGACCAACTATTAAGTTCATTTGCAATAGATTCTTACTGAAGCAGGGATCATCACCTTCTGTGCTTTCTGTATAGGGTTACACAAGACACTTACTCCAACCTTGAAAAGATTCAGATGATCAGAAAGAGTGGCTGGAAGGATGAAGACACTCAAAACCATGCATTGGAAGGGGTGATGAAACAACTGGGGAAATTTAACTTGGAGGAGAGACTCTTAAGAAGAGAAACCCAACAAAACATTTGTCATATGTGGCCTCAGAAGGTCAAAAGAAGACTAAGGAGCATAAGCTTCACCTATAAACGTGGATGAACTTTGTAACCCAAGAATGCCATAAACTCACGGAAACTGTGAATTACTGCTCCACAGGACTCAGATTGGCTCCTGTGCTGACTTTTTGCTCTCTGCAATGAACTCTAGGAAACCAATCTGTTTTACTTTCTCTTCAAATGTGTTTTGAGAGATGAGTTTTCCATCATTAGAAAGTATGCAAAGAGAAGTCAGCCAAGCACTGGATTGGGGATACTGCTGACAAAATAAAAGTCTTTCTCAGGTGTCTCTCAGAACTCAGGGCACTGTCAAGGGAGACTCAGCCTTTTGGAATGTGTTGCTGCTCCTCTCACACCCGACAAAAGCCTTCCCAATTTTTGTAAGTACGTGCCTCTCACCCCCTGTTCCAACACACTCTTCACATGAGGTGGAACAGATGCTGGGGTAATGCTGGCTAAAAATAAAAGTAAGAGGGGAAAGAAAAAAACTATTTTACAATAAATATCTCAGCAAAAATTTTATATCCTGAATGGATTTGGCAGCAAAAGAACAGCTGTTGCCTCTTTGGCTGTTCTCCTTTCTCTCGCTTTTATAACCTGATTAATATGCCAATCAGACTTTTGTAATCAGGAGCAGGGGACATTAACCTCGTAAAGCATGTAAAATGTATCTTCTCCAAATAAAGAAGGAAGTATTTTGTGAATTGGTCTCTTTGCTCTTTTTTTTTAATTGCATTGAGAATCCAGCCCATCAAAGAAAAACAGAGATCCCTCCATCTGTCGCTCCTTCAGGCCTGTGGAAGGAGCACCCTGGCATTCTCACCCTAATGCCCTAGGCCACACAGCAGCAGCATAAGGGTCCACATTGTGCTAGAGAACATTGGTGCCCACTGAAGCTGTCTCAAAGAACCCAAGCCCTAAAATGGGCCTTCATATTCTTTCTCCATTCAAACCAGAAAATGAAAATCTGGCCACAGCAACGTTAATGAGTTAGGCAATTATGAGAGAGCTTTCAGTCATTCACACAATAAACACACAGTCACACACCATTGGGTACAAGGCAGTGCCTAAGAAAATATCAGCATCAGTAAGGCCACCTCCAGAAGCTTATAATCTAGAAGAGAAGACATGTTGTACAAACGACTAAGTAAAAGACAAAGTAAGGGCAAAGCAGTAAGGACTACAGAGCACTGCAGATAACATGAGCAGGTTTTCAGAGCAACGAGACAATATGGCTGGTTTGTGAGGGAGAGGAGACATATATTTACAAACAGGAGGTGCAATCTGGAAGAAAGTGCCACTGGGTCAGGTTCTGGAAAATGAATAAGTATAGGCAAGGTGAAGACAGGAGGACACTGGTGGTACTATGGCTTATACCTAGATTTCCCCCCAAAGCTTCATGCACTCATAGGTGGGACGTTTGAGAGGTGACTGTATCATGAGTGTATGACATTGGTATATGATACTGGATTAATTCACTGATTCATTTATCATAGTTCTGTGTATGGGCTATGAATTTACCAAAGAAGGAAATGGTGTGGGTAGCACCAAATGATAGTCTGGATGGAACAGAAAGGCAGAGAAGGAAGGTTCGCTGTTTCCTCCCTGCCGTGACATGGACTATTGCTCCCTGCCATGCTGCCCTGCCTTGAAGTCAGCCAACTGTGGGCTGAAAACCTCTACAAACTGTGGGCTAAAATTAATCTTTCCTCCTTTAACTCGTCAGTGTCAGCAATGTGACAGTGACTAAGACAGGTGGCAATGAGTGAGAGGGAGTCAAGAACAAAGACTTTTGTGGGGAAACACAGAACATGTGCTCTGATGGTTAATTAGTAAACCGATTTAACTAAAGCACAGGGCAGACCAAAGAATGGAAGAGAATCTCTAGCAATGGCTTTCTATGATTCCACAATTCCGTAGTTGCAAGTTAAACTTCATAATTATTACTCTGCCCTCTTACCGAATCAATGCTCTTCA
This sequence comes from Hydrochoerus hydrochaeris, assembly GCA_004027455.1. Classification (NCBI taxonomy): domain Eukaryota; kingdom Metazoa; phylum Chordata; class Mammalia; order Rodentia; family Hydrochaeridae; genus Hydrochoerus; species Hydrochoerus hydrochaeris. Next base: position 70,529 of record PVLA01007755.1, on the reverse strand, counting down.
TTCCTGAACATCTTCCAAACCTGGCAAAACAAAACAAAATTTAAAATGCAGCGTTGCCCTAAGATCAGCTATCATGTGTACATGCTGCAATATTCTGCACCATTTAAGCATCTGCTACATAAAATCTTTAGTTTCTTTCGAAATAGATCAGTAAATAAATATGGATACATATGTGGACATGAGAGGAATAAGTGCTTATTGAATATTTTGGGCTAAATAGTGACAATTGTTGAATCTTAGCAATCAATATGTTTATGTTCAGCTCACAATGCTAGTCTCCCTGCTCGGGAAATTATGAAAAGCTTTTTTAAATTAAAGTGTCTTAAAAAGTAAAACTAAAAATAAGCAGATCCTGAGATACTGGCCTCACGATCATCTGAGGTTCTCATTGCCAGCAGTGTCTGGCCGGGTTCTCACAATCCTGCAATCTGTGTGTAAACCAACTCCACGTCCATGCTGTGCTCAGATTTGGGGTTGCTGGGATCCTTAGTCACGTCTCTGTGACACCCGTGGTGCAACTGCAGAGTTAATAGGCGACAAAATATAATCATGTGTGGGAAGCGAAAAGAGCAGAGCTGTTTGCCATTTGTTCATTTTCACAAGTTTTAGGCTCTTTCAGTGGCACAAATATCCATGGGGTTAAAAATCAGCTTGTTTGGTAAACTGCAATTAGCATGAACAGGGTCTCCTTGGCTTCTGGAAAAGGGATAAATATAGATGTCTATATTCTCTGTAGGAAAACAGAGCCCTAAGATTTATTTTAGAATATCGGGGGGGAAATGCCTTTATGAGGACATCCCAGCCAAGAAGGAAGGGCTGAGCTTTAGACCCACTGCGAGCTAGGGGGAAATGACATTTGTTTGGGGTTCTGTAGGCTCCACCGTGTAGGCCCTAGGCCTGTGGACTTTACGGTCCCTAGAGGAATCTACTATGGGGTAGAAACAGGGATGTGGACCAGGTGTTCCAGGAGCCAGAAGTTTCGGGTTTGGTCCCTGTTCCACTGCACTCTACCTGTGTTACTCTAGCTGAACACAGTCTGACCTGCCTGGGTCTGTGTCCTTATCTGTAAGATGGAAATGACACGTGTATGTAAAGCGCCCAGTGACGTGTGAAATACCTAGGTACTAGCTTTGGCTTTTATTTCATCTTTTAATAATTAAAAATGAAGTTAAATTAACACATAGTTGGCCAGGGAGATAGCTCAACGGCACAAGCGCCTAACTGGCAAGCACAAGGTCCTGAGTTCGAGTTCTAGTACCAAAAAAAGTTGGCCCTCCACATCCACAGGTTCTCCATCTGTGGATTCAACCAACCATGGATCAAATACACAGTATTTGGAAAACATCATCTCTACTGAACATGTAAAAACTGTCTGTCATTATTTGTTAAACAATATGTTGTAATAATTCTTTGTACAATGTTTACATTCTACTAGGTATTATAAGTAATCCAGAGGTGACTTAAAGTAAGCAGCAATATGTGTGTAAATTAAATATTTCATGGGTATCTGGAGGTTTTGGCACCCTCGTGTAGGGAGATGATCTTAAACTAACCACACAGATATCAAGGGATGACTGTTAACTAATCTGTACACCACAGATTTCCCCACAACTGTCCTAGTTTATGTTCTGAGACCCAGTGTAAGATCTTACATTACTTAGGTTGCTATGTCTCCTTTGACTTCTCCAATCTGAGACAACGCCTCAGTCTTTGCCTTTCAACACCTTGACATTTTCAAAGAAGACTGCCAGAGTGTCTCTCAATTTCACTAGGCAGAGAGGGCACATATTTTGGACAAGAATGTCACCAAAATGGTACTGCCCCCTCCTCTGCATCACATCAGGAGAAACACGAATGTAAAATGTTTTATTGCTAGTGATGTTAGCTTTTATTATTAAGTTGAGGCAGTGTCTGCAGGTTTCTCCTTTTCAAAAGCTGCTGCTATTTCTCCCTTGGAAATTAATAAGGATCTTACAGGGAAATATTTCAAAACTATGTAAATGTTGTGTTTGTTATTGTACTTTTGGTAACTACTTATACTATTTATCAATGATTCTTCCTTCCACAATCGGTAATATGGTGTTTGCCCAATGGATCTATTTCCAGCATCCCTACTAATCTATTAACAGGAATTCTAATTTAACAAAGAATTGTCATTCTAGAGTACTTTTAAGGAAGAGAAAAAGGACAAAGAGGAAGAGAAAGTGGAGTAAAAAAGGAGAAGGAAGAGGTTAGATACAAGCAAAGCACATTATTAAACACGTGGCTGAAGATGTAGTGAAGCCCACCAGTTGGACAATTAATATGTACTGGTAATGATAATAAAAAGAATTTTAAAAGACTTATTTCAAAACTGTTAAAGACATTTTATATTGTTCCTTTATTTAAAAAAATAACAATTATTTCCTATTTATTTAACTATTTATATAAATATGACTCATGGAGATTTATTTTATTCTACAGGTTAAAATCCATTGCTCTATTTGTTTGTTGCCGTCCTTTTGGTGTTTCTGAAATCACCCAGGATTTGACCACTAGAGCTAGTTTAAGTGGTTTTCATGTGCCTTTAATAACTGTATTAGGGGCCAGGTGTGGTGGCGCAGGCCTATAATCCCACATTTGAGAATCTGAGGCAGGAGGATTGCCATGAGTTCAAGGCCAGCCTGGCTCCATGGTGTGTTCAAGGCCAGCATGAACTGCACAGCAAGACCCTGTCTCAACAATAAATAAATAAATACTCCTCCCAAAGCAAAATAATTGTAATATATTTTGGGCAAATTAACTCTGGGAAAAACTGAGTGAAGGATATGTGTTCTCTATACTATCCTTGTAACTTTTCTGTTAAGTATTACATTATTTTAAAACAAAATTTTTTAGTGTAAGAAAAGACTTGAAGCAGCATGACAAGAACTCCTGGAAGGCGAGTAAAGTTCTTTCTTTATCTGAGGTGTGTTCCCTTTGTGAAAATCCATCAAGCTGTACATTCATAATTCGCATCCTTTGTATGCATGTTTTGCTTTAGTAAAACATTTTTTAAAAGGGGGTTTTAGAGCTGTGCAATTATTGTTTGAAGAGAAATTAGCTATAAAAGATATGGTAACAGGAAATAGCAGGCAGGAATTCTACAGAAGGAACTTCCAAGTTCCAAATCATCCTCAATAACCCTGGGGAAAATTCTCAGCCGAGACTAGCTCAGATCAGACTTTCCATGTGAGTCCTATTCAGACTCCTGTGTCTGGTGTCACTGTACCTTCTAAATCTCTTGGATTTCCCAAAACACTGAGAAATCTTGGTTCTATCTAGTTGATCACTACCTTGAACCAGAGCTGAAATACTAAGGATTGGGTCTCATATTCTTTGTTGAAATTCTCTGATGTTTTCTGTGTTGCTTATACAGGCAATCCCTTCTGAATTACGTCATCATCAGAATATTCGTATCACTTGCTCTAGCAACCATAATTATTGATAATTTCAATCAGTTGCTCCTTCACATGTGTCACTGCAGTCCTTTGTATGTGCCTCTGTTAAAACCAGTCTTTGTTGTTGCTATAGATTATGACTTCCTCAAAAAATGAAAATTATTTTTTCCCACATCTGTGAATCCAGTGTCATACCTGGGCTTTGCCTTGTGGAAATTAACTTCATTAGGATGGGCAATCTTTTATCACCTAGAACTGAAAGAAACATACTTCATGTTTGTTAGATTATGCTGATTCAAAACAAATCACTGGGACTAACCCATATCCAAGAAGAGGGGATGCAAAAGCACATTATTCATAAGCAAGGATCTTGGGACCATGTCAAAAGATGTGTATTACAGATGAGATTAAAAGAAAGTGATAAAGTATAGGTATATTTAAAAATCTACTCTAAGAACTGTTCATTGTTCTGCCTCTAGACTTCTCTTGGCACCTATGTGCACCTAAATATTATTTATCATTTACTTTTTATAAAAGTAAATAAGTGCTTGCCAAGTCATGTTAACTATATATTCTAGTGAATTTCTGAAAAGCTGTAATAGTGAATCCCCTTCTTATGTGACATCTCTCATCAGCTGATGTTTCATCTAGTAATTGTTAAAAATAACATCAACAAAACTAGAAATATAATAGATTTAAGTAAAATTATGCATTTGTTTGGGTCTACTTCTGTTATTTTACTCCCTCACTCTTAACTACCCTAGTACTCTACTTTGCCATCTCCAAAGCACAAATAAACATGAAAAAAATCCACCTGGTTTAAATATAAGACATAAGCTTTTGTGTAGGTACATATATACTTCTGAAGACTGTGCTTGCTTGAGGATGGAGAGAGGGAAAAAAGAGAAGAGACTGAAACTGCAGAGGAAAATGAATAGACAGCGTTAAGTATAAAGGCAAAGTAGTCCCTGTCCAATTGAGGCCCAGGTTGGGATCCAGCATTGATTTCTTTTCAGGTATGGACACTCCCGTGTCTATCATCCAAGTTCACAACCTCGCTAACCAAACTAATTGATGATAAAGCCCTATAAGCTGGGGTGGTGATAAAAATATTACTTGTTTCCATGATTATGATAGCACCAAAGTCAGTAACTACCATTTGTAAGGCATTTTCTTCCTCTGTTATCTGGATAGGATTATTTCCTGCTCATGCAAAGTTGGGTGAGTGGCCCTTCTTTGTCATATAGATATGAAATCTGGAACATGTGATCTCAATGACCAGCGCAGTAGGAGAAAAGAGATAAGAAAGTTTTAATGACCTTGACCCAAAAAAGATTGACATCAATTCTGCTCAGATGTCATTGTCCTGAATCACTCAGCAACATGATAGTAATCTGATTACAATATGGGTAATAATTGTAGAGAAGGATATGGACATTTCATGAGCACTAACTCATCATCCTACGTGAGCCTGAAGGCATCACTGAAATTCTGATACTTTAAACAACATATCAAAGGTCATACATTAATGAGTGATTTTTACCTCATTATTTTTCTATGTTCTACCCTTATTTACATGTCAAATTCTCTTGACTTGGATTACCTTCTCTCTATTTTACTAATCCCTATCCTTTAAGAAACCAAAATGCTGGCCGTCTGCTCAGATAACAGTATTCTCACCCAAATTCACAGATGCTGTTAGAAACAGCATCTTGTACTCCTGAAGGAAGATTTACTGTGGTCTAAGTAAAGTACCATTCATTTGTGACTAGTACATGGAATTTGTAACTGAATACCGCAGGCTGTGTGAAAAATAAAAATATTCAAGGTTTCAAAGAGAGGAAACATTTTTTCATGAAAAAAATTTAAAACACTGTCCTGCCCCATCAATCATGATGGCATAAGCTTTAATTATTTAAAAAGAAATTTTATCCTGGAACCAAAGATATGAATCTTTCTTTACAAGATAAAAGTTTTGAATATCAACTTTGTCAAGTGCTCTGCTAGATTTTTTCTGATCTTATTAGAATTTAACATTCTTTTGAGATAAATGACTGTTTATGCCTCAGCATAGGAAGGTTCTTACAATCCATTTTCCAGACCATCCTAAACTACAAATCGGATCATGTCATTGTTATGCTCAATAAATAAATACTTATTTTATAAATAACAGAATATATGTATTATATATATATATATATATATAATCTTCTTTGGCTTCCTTTGTGGACACTTTTGATTGACTATTCAATTTCCATCCATCTCCCTTCATTCTGCTTAACCACATCATTTTTGTTCGCACTTTGGGCAGATCTTATACATTCAGGAAAAGTATATCTTCCCCAAACTCCATGATGTAATTCAAGGTACCCTTTGTTCATTTTTCCCCAGTTAACCGCTTATTATTCTAGCCTCACTGTCTCCAGTGAAGTCTGTGCATATGACATAGTTGATCAAGACTATGTGAAGGAAAGTCCTCTAGAAAATATCCAGAAAACTTGGCTCAGACTCAAAGAAAAATTTTCTGGCCCTGCTCCTCCCCCTTGTTCCTCTCTTGAAAGTGGTTTTCCAGGAGGTAATATTTAAACTGCATTATTCTTATGGTAACCAATGGCAGAGACTGCTAACTAATCAACAGACCAATTTCCTCTTCTTCCTAGATCATGATGAACTTCATTTGCCATTTTTGCTTGCAGTTAGACATAACTGATTTCTAGTCCATAGACCATGGAGGAAAGTACTGTACAGTATTTTCAGGACGAACCTGGAAAAAATCTCTCATGCATTGTCCTCCATACTCTTTTCCCACCCAGATTAATGAAAATCAGTATATTAAGTCTTGAAAGATTAATCGAAGTTGAGGGAAAAGAAGATGCAAACTATCTAAAGAAAAACTAATTGCTTATCAGGCAAGCTGTGTGAATTTAGCAGAAGCGTGATGTCTTACTCATTTTCCTCATCACCAAGATGACACTTGAAATTCACAATGTAAGGAAGGAGAGTTGATCTTGTCTCATCTTTGAGTTCACAGTCACTGGTCCCAAAGCACGTTGGTGTGACAAAGGGGAATGGCAGGGGACAGCTGCTCAAGGAATGATGGTGGGGAAGCAGAGACTCACAGGATGAGCCAGGGAGGGAGATATAGCCTTCTGCACCATACCTCCACTAACCTACCTCTTCTGCCCAGAACCCACCTCTTAAAAATAAACCATGTATACAATCCCCAAAACTGATCATCTCCCCAAACCCCACTTAGGATTGCATGAGGCTTTCAAGAGACATCAAGTTATAAGCCATAACCGATGATTACATAGCCAGATGTGTAATCCCAGCACTCAGGAGGCTGAGGCAGGGGAATCATGGGGCTTTTGAGGCCAGCCTGGGCTACATAGTGAGCTCAAGGCCAGTCTGAACTACATAGTGAGACCTGCCCCCTGCAAAAAAAGGAAAGGTGGGGAGAGGAGGGGAGAGAAGAGGAGGGGAGAGGAGGGGAGAGGGGAGAGGAGGGAGAGGAGGGGAGAGGAGAAGAGAAGAGAAACAGAGAAAGAAACTGCAGTTTTATTATGACACTTAGAATTGATGGAGTTACCTTGTAATGACACCTAACATTACTTTAACTATACATGACCAAGAGGCAAAAGCCTAAAAAATAAGTCAGCATCATAAGAATGCAAGAATTGGAAGACCTTGAGTTCATGAATGTATTTAGATGCTACATCAAAGTGGACTGAACTATCTCTATCACACTTCTTGCTCTATGCAAAAATTAAATGCTTTCATTAAGCCACTATGCCCTGGAAAGTCTGTTACTTGCTGCCTAAAAGATTCACAATTCATTAACTACAAATACTTTAAGGAAAAATAGGCTAAGTTCTTTATTAATCTGATCCAAATCAACTTCATCCTCATAGCAGTATATTACACTGCATGGACCTTTAGTGGGGTTAAGAACTAAAATCTGTTCCTTGCTTTGCCATGGATTATCATGCTTCTTAGGTATCAGAGATGCTCCTCCTTCTGCCAGCACTGTGCTCTGACTGTCACAGTCTTCCTTAGAGATCTCCACTCAAACAGCACCTCCACATCTTCCTGCCTCCAACAAGCAGAATCAACATCTTCTTCTACTATGTTCCCCAGAGCCCTGCTAGAACCTCAGGTGCCCAGTTACCAGCCAAACCACTTGCCTGCCTCTCTCACTAGACCAAAAGCTTCTTATAAGAAGAGACTATCATTCTTCTATTTATACAGAACATAGCAGAGTCCCCAGCTCTTAGAAAGGTCTTGATAAATTATTCACTGATTTGCAAAGGATCATCACATGATGAGTTAACAAATTTTTTCAGAATTGACAAAATCCTTTAAAATTAATCTATGCCCCGCCAGTCAGATCATAGATGAAATAGAACAATACCTGGAAATCACCAAGAATTTAGTGTCAGAACTGGCCTAGAACATAAACCTTCTGATTTCCAGGCCACTAAGATTTTATTTCCATTCCAAGTTTCTAGGCTGAAGCTATTTTTCAGTTTGAGCACTTTATTCAACTCTAGTGACATGACCTTCCCCAAGCTCTCGCTTTAACAGTCATAGAAATAATTTTCCATAAATCCCCGTATGAGCACCAAGAGGAAGAGAGAAATGTTAGAAAGTGAAAAGAATATATCCTCACTGGGAAATCAATCATTTCTAGGATCACACTGACATAGAAAACTTTGCCTCTCCAAAGACATCCTGACTTACAATCCAGGTCGCTCACACTGGGGTCAGAAACCATCCTTGACCTCAACTGCAATGGCAGTGGTTTGACGCTCTTTATGACCCCGACCACTCAAACTCCTTTCCTGCAGGCACATGGCTGCTGTCTGCCCTCTGGCCATCAACAGGCTGATTTTTTTTCTACCAGACTCACACTGTTACTCATAAATGTAACAATGATTTACATAATCTAGCCATATGATGTGTGAAAACTCCTGCTACTACAATCATCACAGCTAAGCTAGGCTAGACGTTCTTTTCCTCTCTGCTTGGCCCAATAATGAGTTCCAACAGGCTGAGTTCATCCAAGATGAGGTAGAAAAACAGGGTAGTGTCTTCTAGAAGGACTCTGACCATGCATTGAACAAAATATACTGATCCCCTACGCTGGGCTCTTAACAGCAAAGATATGGTAGTGAGAAAGACACACAAGGCCTTGCCTTTGTAGGGTTTATGTTTTAGGAAGAGACAAAAGCACTCAATGAACAATTGTATGATCATATAATATAACTTCAGGAATTATGGGTGCAGTGAAGAAAAAGGATAGTCGGGAAAATTAAGGGATAGACTTGGGCAAGAGTCTACTTTAAATAGAGTTAAAAAGAATGCATTTTTGGGAGGATGACACTTGATATGAAACCTAAAATATGTAAGGGAGCAGGCTATAAAATGTTTCAGGATAAACATATGTGGCTGGGGTGGTTTCCGTTTGCTATCATTCACTGCCACAATTGTTAATGATATCTTATAATATACTCACAATTATGTCAGTTTAGAAACTAAATCATAAATAGAAATTATAGCAGATTAACCTGATATTCTGGTGGAATAAAATATAAAGCAAATATAACAGTGTACATAATGACCTTACAGTGGGAATGGGCCGTAGTGTTTGGAAACAATGAAAAGGCAGAAGTGGTGGTGAAGGGGATTAAACAAGAGGTAACAAAAGGAACAAGCACGCTGCAGAGGGTGATGGTGAGGAACGTATGCATATTTTATTAAATATTACGAGAAGTCATTAGGGGTTGAGGCTACGGAATGACCAAAGCTAATGGAGGTAGTTAAAAGATCCCCTCCGGTTTTGAATAAAGAATAGATTATGTGAGAAAAAGAGAGACTGAGAACTTGGGTTGGAGGTTGAAATTTCTTTCTAATCTCAAAAGCACTCAGCATAATTCTCTCGCACCAGACATGTGGAAACTGGTTTCCACACAACGGTTGGTTTCCATCAGGCACTGAGAGTCCTGTAATTTAGCTCAATCTTTGCCCTATCTGTCCAAAGAGAGCTTTGGATCTCATAGGTTGAAGCCCTTGTCCTACAATACTGCCCCAATTTCTGATGCCAGTATTGAGCATCTAAGTTTTGATCTGTACTTTTGATTGGCCAGCTGGAAATTGGGGTTCCCACAAACCTTTCCTACGATCCAGTTAATTTGCTAGAGTGGCTCATAGAACTCAGAGAAATATTTATGTTTACCTGTTTGTTACAAAGAATATTAACAAAAGACACAGCTGGATAGCCAGATGCAGGAAATGCATAGGGCCATGTAGAGAAGGGAAGGATGTGGCATTACTGTCACCTTTCGGGATGAGCCGCCATTTAGGAACTTGTACGTGTCTGCAATCTGGAAGCTCTTCAACCTTATCCTTTTGGTGTTTTATTCACCTAATGCATAGTACCAGGGTCACAGCCAGAGCTTCACACATGCTGGGCAAGAGCTCTGCCACAGGCCGCAACCTCAGCCCTGTACTTCTCTGTTTTTCACGGAGATTTCATTACATAAGCATCGTAGAATAAATCACTGGCCACCGGTAATGGGCTCAACCGTCAGGCCCTCTCTTTTCCCCAGAGCAGACTATGGTAGTGACATGCAGTCAGATAAGAGGTACAAACTGAAAGTAAAACCAACTAGTAGATTAGGTGCAATATAGAGAGAGATTAGATGATTCTCCAGAATTTTGGGCCTGGTCAATGACTTGAATGACAGTACTGACTGAGATAGGCAAAACTGAGACAGCAGCTAGCTGGGGTGGGAAGGAGAGAAGGAACCTTGAATTCTATATTTATTTATGTCAATCGCAAAAAATTCTCTTGTGGCTTCAGTGGAAGTGTTGAGTAACCCTAAGGTATACTAATCACGTTACACAGTATAGGTTGAGTCCAAATAAATGCAATGGGGGTTCATAGCATATAAATATACATTTGCCTTATAGAAATTTTCCTTTTTAATATTTTGCTTATCATGTCATTGTTGCTGCTGCTGATGATGATGATCTTCTTTATTTTTTTCACTGTCTGTTAATTTCCTTCCATCATATTACATCATTTGTCTGTTGAATGTTTTGAATCTCTTCCCTGGTCTCTTACTGTTTTCTTCAACATTTCCCTATTTTTCTTCCTGTGAAAGTATCTGTAGCTGTCGCCGCTGGTGCTCTGTTTTACACATACTTGATCAGTTTCCCGTGCCAAGCTCAGCCGCAACTGACAATTCCGTATGCACTTGGGTTTACCTTGTGATTTGACGACAGCTGTCCCCTCCAACCACTGCCCACATTTTAAAATACAGAGGAGTTAAGACCCCCAATGACATCCCTCAATCAATGAGGAATGAGACACTGTAAATAATTCTTCAGCCTCCCGGCCTTCAGGAACTCAGTTCCAGGAAGCATTCCAGATACTCCTGGGAGGCCCTGCTGGTCTTTTTACCCACAGTGATGATTTTCCTAACGGATCCTTCTATCAGATTTCAATTGTTCCCCATCTCATTCGCCACACTCTCTCACTCTTGCTTCCCAGAACCATCTCCAAACACACTGCTTGCATTCAAGTCTTTTTCTCAGTTTCTGATTTGGGATGATCTTGTCAGGGGAACAAAACCAAGAAAATGTTTGTAAGATTCCTGTATTTACTTCTACAAACCACCCAGACCACTAATTTGGACCTTAACATTGATCACTGTTTCCTCTAATTCAAACAGTGAATCTTTTAGCACAAAACTCAAGTTATCGAGATTCAATATTATATTTTGAGAGCATTCTCCTCCCCCTCCGTTCTCATAGGCCAATGGTGGTCTCCTCCAGCCTGCCTATTTCATCATGTTTATGCCCTAATTATTCAACCTGAATCAATTCTCTTCTCTGTTTTTAGGACTCCTCAAACCTCATGGTAAAATATCCTTGTTGATAATAAATAATTTCAGGTCAAGATATCAGCCTCCACCTGAGGCTGCTAGGAAGCCTCTTCACTCTCTGTTCTTCTTAAACATTTCCAAGCAAAAAAGAAAGACTTTGCCCAGGACTCATCCTTGTCCTTTTGTAACTAGGCAAATAAGTGTACCCCTAAAGGTTAGCATTCCACTTTTTCTAGGCGCCAATCCCAGCACTGGGGTTCCAGACCGAGAACTCTCTCGTTCTCTTCTTTAACCTCTGCTACTGCTTCCCAGGTGATTACTCAGCACTGAAGAGAAGTTCCATCTAGTTCCCTTTCAGGAACCTTAACAGAATCTAAGGGCTAATCTAAAACAATCACTGGAATATCTAGGTCCCACGTGGATCAGAAGAAACAAATTTGCTTGTAATTAGAGTGGAAAGAATGTATTGCTCAAGCCACCATGTTTCAGACTCCTGTCTTCGTTAATAAAACTTCAGACTGGAGAGATCATCTAGGAAGTAAATGCATATTTAGAAGAAAAAACAGTTAAGGACATCAAAGAACAAGGAGAAGAGGAAAACATTAATAATATAAATAGATTGTTTAATAAAATGTTTCTAAAGAAACTGATATAGGGGAATGAAACTCCCGACCTACTATGTCCCATACAAGTTCATGTTCTCTAAAATAGAAGAATGAATTTTAGGAGCAATGGAGGTTAAGAGCAGAATGTATTTATTGAGAGAAAGAAAGCTTCTAAGGGAAACAGAAGGGCTCCCGAGCTTGTTGGCAAGGATTCTGTCTTTTCCAGCGATTTTTATAGAGTAAAATCACGGGGTGAGATGGGTTCAAGGTGGGGAAAACTGGGAATTCACAAGGCAGGTGGGCGTAAGGTAGGACAGAACTATGGTTAATCAGTAAGATTATAGTTCAGGTAAAACTTATTAAGTTGGGGACAAATAGGGAAGCCAGTCACGTAGAAAGCGGGCATTCTTAGAGAGACTCTTCCCTATGGGGTTGAAATGGTGACTCCTGACTTCTTCAGAGTAATAGGGAAGTATCTAGAATGTCATTCTTTAGGATATGAATGCATTTGCTTGGTCTTTTGTCTTGAGGCCTGGCCCACAGCAGGAGATGTCTGTCTCCCCCATAGTTGCAGGGTAGCTGGGCTTCTGCACTGGCTCCTTTGAGGACCTAGCCCTGTCTCACTGCGTATAGTATTTCTAACTAACTCAGCTGCTTGTAACAAAACTATTGATAAAAATATAGAGGGATAGTAGTGACAATTATGTAGGCACAAGGTCTTTGTAGAAACAGCTGATACAGCAAGTAACTCTTCAACCTCAGACAGTACAAGACAGAAAAGGAACAAAACAGCAGCCATCAGTGAAATTAATTCATCTACTGTCTCTTGGAAGAAAGAGCAAGCTGCCAACAGTTAAGACATTTTAAGAGGTGAAGAGCACGTGGGACAAGCACCTGGGGAAATAGGGCCTATATCCACACAAAAGAGATGAGAGATTCCAAAGATGGAACCCAGCCATTTGCAAGATTCTGCGAACAATTCCCAGGAAAAATGGGAGACTACAGACAGGACCGACAGTATTCCCTAAGCTCTCCTGGTTATCCGGAAGAGGGACTAATTTTTTTAAAAATAGAGGTTTATATGGAATTCTAATTTCTTTAAAAGTCTACTTTTTAGACAACATTTCACATATGTGATACATAATATTTCATGTTAATAAATTTAAAAGTCTTACTGTGTTTACTTTAGGTGTGCAATAATTATAGGAAAGCTAGAAAAAGCAAATATACTACCCAAATACTCCATGAGAACACTGACTTGAAAAAATTGATTTAAAAATGACAATGGCCAAATATACTAGATTTTTTAAAAAATCATGCAGAATTTGCCACTTTAAAATCACTTTCATGTCCACGATTTGACACAATCCTTAGAAAAATTCAGTGTGAAAGGTAGGGCAGGTACCATCAATAGCCCCCATTTCATAAGTGAGGAGATTATAGCTTAGAGAAGTTAAGTGACTCATTCAAGGTTGCTTGCTAAGTGGTAGAACTGGGACTAAAACCCCAGGCTGGCGGCCGCCTCTGCTGAGGAATGGATGGAAGGAAGGGCAATGACTTTTAATTGCAATGTCTTCCAGGAGCGTGATGAGCCAGGCTGGGTAACGTCTGCCCCGGCTCAGGCTGGGCCGGCATCGGGCCAAGAGCAGCCTGCTTCCCAAGCATTACTTCACTTGTTTAAGAGATCATGAAAATTAAATTGGGCTATAATCAGGCCTTAATTCCCCACCCTTGATGTGAGGAGCCATATTTGTCTCATTAGCCAAGGTCATAAACTCCAGCAGGAGGCGGAGGCTAAAAGAGAAGCAAGGAAAAGGAGAGAACTGCAGGGAAAGCAGGAAGTGGGCAGGAGAAGGCCGTGTGCAGGACACGGACACACTGCGTTAGGAAGCTGCCCTCCTGACGTTATCGCCATGCTGTTTTCAGCTTACGTAGCTCTTCATGGCGGTTTTCTAAACAATTGTACATGCTCTGTCACTCGATCCTCATTAACTCCCTGGGAGGCAGGCAGAGGAGAGGACCTGATCAACCACATTACACTAGGGAAGGGACAAGACAGTGACTGAGAGACTTGCCCACTTGGCAGCTACAGGATCAATGAAACCTGGGTTCTCTGGCTTCCACCGGAGGCTATTGTCAAAAACCCCTGGAGCCATGCAGAGGGAGAAGGAGGAGCTTATTCTAAGTCACAGAGGATGTTTATTCTAAGTCACAGAGGATGGAGCATGAAAAGTCTATTGATGAACATTTTTTAGAAATCCAATGGACTTCCCCACTTCCTTAGTTATATTAAAATTAATTATGTACAGATTAATCTGGTATTGAGTAGGAAGTTAGAGTTATTTTTGTTGAGTTTACAGAAATCTATACTCAAAAGGTATGTATTAGAGAAACTGGATTTAAATTAAGCATGAAAGTCTTGGCTTCAAATCACATCTCTGGGATGCTTGCCTTCCATATACAACACATGTAGCAACGGGCTCTCTCCAAACAATAAAGCTCCTCAGAGAGAACAGATAAAAATTTTGGAAAAGAAATAAGTCTTACGCAATGATGTGAGCTATCAAATCTTGGAAAGTGGGTTCAGTTCAGTGTGTGGTACATAGTACACAGTATAACACAGCACAGATTTGAGATGCAAATATATGCAGGTTTAAACCCTGTTCTTCCATCCTTAAAAAGTTATAGTGAATCTCAAAACTTTAAATTCTATAATCTGTAAAGTAGGAATAATCATGTCGAAGACAACCATCTTGCTAGACTGTCCTCAACAAACTAATACTCTTAGAGAAGGGATACCTGTTCTTCAACAGAACTAAACTTTATAATATCCATTGTCTAAATAACAAAACATTGGAACTTAACTTATTCAACTTTACCACATAAAATTTTTTTGATAAAAATACCAGTTGGATATCCTTTATTTATTGCCTTTATCTTGTATTTGTACTAATTTGCCTATTAAATGATGGGTATAGACTATACTTTTCTTCAAAATACATGCTGCAAGTAAACTTCTGCTTAATTATTTTGGAGGACTTTACAGAAATAGGTTTCAAGAATTCAGAAAAAAAAAGATATTTGACAAATGCCTTTTAAATAATTGACAGATTCCTTTTAAAAGAAATATCTCAGAGGTAGTCAAAAATTTTATTTGAGGCAAATCTTACCTTTCCAGGCTTAAATAGTTTAACTAAATTCTTTAAAGACAATGCCGTGATCAAGGCAATTGTCATCTTCACCAACCACAAGAAGCCGCTGCTCTCCAAGTTCTACCAGCCTTACAGTGATGACACACAACAGCAAATCGTCAGGGAGACTTTCCATGTGGTACCTAAGAGAGGTGAAATGTTATAATTGCCTAGAAGGAAGATTGTAAATTGGAGGATCTGACAACAAACTGATTTATGGACATTATGCAACACTATTTTTTGTCTTCTGTATGTGTTCTTCAGAAAGTAAAATTGGCATTTTAGACCTAATTCAAGTATTCATGGAAACATTAGACAAATGATTTGAAAATGTCTGTGAACTGGATTTAATTTTCCATGTAGACAAGGTTCACAGTATTCTTGCAGAAATGATGATGGAGAAATGGCTTTGGAGACCAACATGAATGAAATTGTTTCACAAACTGATGAACAAAATAAACTGGAAAAAATCTAAGGCTGGCTTAGCAGGAGCTGCAGTCCGTTCTGTGTCAGCTGTAAAGAATATGAGTCTGCCTGAGATCCCAAGAAATATTAATATACATGACATCAGTATAAAAGTGTCAAACCTGCCCTCTTTTAAATGAAATATTAAAAAGGCCACCCCAAAGTAAAATTCAGGGGGAAAAGTCATCAAAGTTTACTATACAGTTGTTTACTAAAAATAAAGGAAGAGAGTCTTAACTTTTGCTCTTGTATTTAAGTCAAGGCACTGTGTAGAAGCTGTGTAAAGTCAGTATGAATGTTCAATGTTGCTTTTCTTGTGCAAGGATTTTAAAGAAATTGTACAGCCCCAGTGTGATTTTGTTGTTGTTTTCTAAGCTGCATTCCTATGCCCAGTTAAGGCATGCTCTGTCTTGGCTATCACAGTACTTCAAAACTGAGGTATTTCTTTAATTATGTACAACCCATATGTGTTTTGTATGGATGACAAGTGTAACATTCTTTAATTCTTTCTGCTATTTGTCACAATTGTTATCTATGGAACCAAGTATGTATTGCATGAAATCATTATGACCTTTTCCTCTTAGTTTAAATAAACTCCAAGGTAATTGAATTTCTAAAGCACCTTTCTATTTGCCTGATACCTACTTTAGCAATATTTTTATATGACCCTTTGGTTCAAAAAAGTAAATAAAAGTATATTTTATCACTTAAAAAAAGGTAATGCATTATTTCATAGGTTTTGTTTGTAATAAAGAGACAAGTCCATGTGCATATTATTGAAGTCTTAAAAAATTAGTTTGTTCATATGGTGAACACTTTTGGATTCTCCTCAAGGGGGGAAAAACTTTTAATAATTAGAGGGTAGATAACTTTTATGACTGGCCAAATTTCCATGTATCTTCTAACAAAGTAAATTACATGACCTCTAGACAGAAAAAAAAATCCAAAGAAGCTTAGCTTCAAAATCCCAATTCTGGGGTCAATTTTAAAGGGATAAAAAGTCCACTTGATCCCTTGACTCCTGGATCCTTAGATGTGACTGTCCAACAGCTGAGCTTCAAGTAGACTGTCAGAGCAAAGCCACTAACTGTTCTTCCAAGACTCGCAGGAGAATTATTTTTGAGCAGAATAGAATAGTTCTACAGTAAGAGGTCCTGAATTTGAGTCAAAGTTGCTACTGATAGTCAAAACATACAAGGTACAACTCTAAACTTTTTACATATATCACTGCATTTAATAACTACAACTCCAAAAAGTAGATATTTGAATTAGTCCCATTTTTCACATAGAAACTGTTAGAACTGGAATCCTACTTAGACAACATGTCTCCTCCACATCTTTTTCTCAAAGTCAAATGTTTACCAGCTATATGGCTCTGAGCAAATTAATCAAACCTTCTATGTCTCATCCACTAATGGAGAAAATGATGACTTAATGAAGTACAAGAAACTTGTAGAGTTGTTAAAATGATTAACAATCATAATGCCTGTATTATTCTTAACACAGAGGCTAACAATGTCTACTTACTTATAATACTATTTTCTTCCTGAAAAGAGGGACCATGTTTTATTCACTTCTCCATATAAGCTGCAAAGCAAGTCTCTTCTCTGAGACTCCAATTATTCAACTAATGGGCTAATAACACCAATGACACAACAAAGTTATTTTGGCATATTAAAGATCCTATTTAATATCCAACAAAGTTCCACATGGAAATAGATATTGCAATAAAAAGTTGATCATGTAATCCATAATGCAAAAATAGTATTACCTCATCATCATCCTTTGGGGTCTATGAGGGTGGATGAGACAATATTGAGGAAAGATATTGTCATAAATCTAAGTGGCTTGTATTAATGATCAGCATCATAATAAATTTGGTGTTGAAGAAATCATAACTCATGAAGTATGGCTCCATAGCAATAGCCTATCAAGGTCCCCTCGAAGGACACAGTGTCAACTGGTACCTGAGGTTCTGAATCCATGAAACTATCAAGGAAGAGGAAAAGAGGTCAGAAAGAATGAACTGACAACTTAATCTGGGTCTTCTTTTCATGCCCTCTTGTGTCCCTGCCCTCCTTTCACAGCAGAGCTTGAGTTCTGACCAACAATGCCATGGCCTAAGCACTCAAACATGTGCATATATGCAGACTTCATCAGACTCTTGGAGCTGCTTCCCTAGAGGAAGGTCTCAGAAAACAGGCCAAGTGACAGCATGCTTCCCATGAGAGCCTCATGCAAAGCTGTCTATTCAGGGAGCCCCAGTGCAGCCCGAAAGGCAGAAGTCTGGCCTAAATTGGACAGCAGTAGTTAGGACAAAACTGGCATCATATCATAGGCAAAGGAACATAGATCTGGACAAGAAGCCCAGCTGTCTTGCTTAGCTTTGAGGTGACATAACCAGGCATGGTGATGCACACCTGCAATTCCAGTGCTCTGGGAACTTGAGGTAAGAGGGTCGCAAATTTGCACCCAGCCTGGGCAACAAAAGAGATCCTATCTCAAAATTTAAAAAAAAAAATTAAAAAGGTGGCTGGGAATATGATTCAGTGTGAAGGTCCTAGTGTCCTGTCCAAAAAGCAAACAAACAAAACAGAACAGAAACAAAAGCACATCTTCTGCAAACCTCCATTTCCAATAAACAGAAACATCTCAGAGCAGAAGTGTAAGGGTTAAATGACATAGAGCCATGATGTGCCCGGCCCAATAATCAGCACAGATGACACCTCAGGTAATAACAGCCATCATCATTGTAGTACTGTACTGCTAATGTTTTGACTTTGATTATTCCAAGAAAAAAGGTATGGCAAAGTCAGGCTGACATGAATGGAAAGGAGCAGACGGGTCAGCTCTTCAGATGAAAGGTCTCCCCATATGTTCCATAATTTGGTCTTGAGTGTTCTGAGAGGGGTCAACATGTTCTTAACAGATCTGCAGCAGTCTCGACAGACCTCCTCAGGCAAGAGGTGCTGATGCAGAAACCAGACATGAATCTGTCAATGTATGTAAATTCAGATTTCTGTGTCCAGTAACTGAGGTGTATCGCATGTACAAGAATCTAAATTATTTTTGGGGAAGTGCTGGTGAGCATGATATTGTGGGGAATTGGCCTTGGAAGGTCCAGAAGGGGTTTATTCAGATGTGTCAAAACCAAAGCCAGATAGTGTTCACATGGTCTCAGTCTCTATCTACTCCACCTTGCAAGTAATCTAATTACTTAACATTTATGTCTACTAAAATAATGTCCTTTTCCAGTGTGCAAAGTTGAAGTCTTCTTCCTTTTGTCCCCAAAATCCACCTAGAACAGTTCCCTGCATACAGCAAAGGTTTTAAAGTCTAAGAAATTTGGATCTGATTTCCCACTGTAGCACTGACAGGCTGTATGGCTTTGGGAACCCCTGCTCTTCTCTGAACATCAGCTAGTCATTCTAGAAAATAGTGTCAAGTATCTCTTCTTCACAGACTGTTGTGAGACCTAGCAGGAATGTATATAAATACTTAACATGACCTGTGTCATCATCATCTGAGTAGCCACTATTTTAATTCCATAATCCTATTTTAATCTTAATTTTACTCATTCAATTTCTATGAATCTGGTTCTGATGACATATCCTAAACACACTAAATCTACAGCTGTCCTGTGCCCGCTCCCATGTTCACTCAATCATGCAAATGCAGAATATTTCAGTCAATTCTTTGCTAATTTTTGGATACAGAGAATGACTTCCTTACCTAGTTTCAGGATCACTGTAGGTAATTCTTGCAGGGATAATTCTGAGGGCCCAAGACGATTCAAAGGATTGAATATTCTGCAAATAGTAAGCAGCTTTCAGCTCACAAAGTATAGACATTTCTATTTTTCTGCCCAGAGAATTTTCTTCTTCCCTGAGCCAGCGCCCCTTGCAAGGGACAGTTTCGTCCCCTGGCTTCTCTTTGTCAGGCAGCCAGCATTAATGAGAGCATTCATGGAATCATCTACAGTGATGTCACATTTTACTTTGGGCCATTCTTTATCTTCTATAAAATCCTTGGATAAAATGTCTTGGATAGCACTTTTCTCAGTGTCTTTGAACAGTCGCTTTCTTTTTATTTCCAAATGTGTGATGAGCTCTGTTCAATGAAGAAACACATTAGCAGCAACCTCTCTATTCCCTCTAGGTTGCATGCAAGTCTTCCTATGTTTTTAATCTTCGCCGAACTCCAAAACCAACTGTGTCAAGTGATGTGAATACCAGGTTTCTCATTTCAGTAAGGAGATGACTGGATTGGAATTTGCAAAAATTAATAAAAAGAAAAAAATCTGCACTCAGAAAAAATCACCAGTTTGAAAGGGAAGGAAGTACATCATGATAAAGATTAAGAAACAGATTTTTTTAAAGGTAGGATATAAAATATTCCCATCTTTTCCCAGTGAAAAACTACAATATGAACAGGGGTATGCTGACCTGTTCTTTAATAACTTGAGGACTCTGAATGAGAAGTGTATCTGCAGAGAAATACAGGTTGGGGGCTTGGGATTCAGATCAGACAGAGAAAAAGGTTGTTGATTTAAGTGATATGGGAAAACGGAGAAGGTATTGCTTAAAGCAGTAACCAGTGTTGTTTACTTGGGATGCAAGCTAGAGAATATTATTGTGGCAAAGAAAAGAAGTTATCTCTCGTGAATTGTCTTGAATTATGGGGGAGCAAAAGAAGCTCACAGTGTATGACATTTAGAATTGCGATTTCTAAGCAGCACGCCATGTCTGATATATCATTATTGTCTCTGTCTACATCCCTGGAAAGCTGCATTAAGAACAGATGCGAACCTCACTTCCTTGAGCCTCCATTTCCACGTTGATTTGAAGGACATTTATTTTCCCTTTGAAACAGAATCATATATTTTCCCCTCTTGGAAGGATTAGTTCATCACTAAATATTCAAGTCTAGGAAGTGATTTTCTTTTCTCTTTGTGTGTGATTTGTCTCTCTCTGGAACTGAGCCCTTTAGGTTGAAAGCAAGAATCTATACAAAGGACACAAGTGACAAGACAGCAAGGGCACATGAGGGGAGGGGAGTTTCCCAGGTTGTGATGGAAATTTACACCTGAGTTTTCCCATTTTAGCTGATTTTACAGGAAAGAAGAAACAATGCTCATCTGATCAGGTATCAGATCCTGCTGGCTTAGAAGATTCAAAAGGCAGATTCAGTTACCATGCAGCAAATTCCTACTTCCTGCTGGAAAACATTATGCATATGTGCAGATCCTCAGTCGATCTTTTAAATGGAATTTCCACACTGTCCTCATTGTGTTTCTTGGAAAATGCAGTGGTGCCCTGTTCAGACATTTCAATGTCATGGGTTCAGTGAATTTTAAAGCTGTAGAAGCTCCACATACCCATTTATTTGGTAGCTGGGGAAACTGATTTGCTAATAGACTTGGTCAAGGAAATATACTCTCCCGGGTATCTGCAGATAAATATTTATGTTTTCACCGCCACTTTGGAATTCTTTTTTCTGTGAAGGTGTGGGAATCTCTCACTTAGCATCAGTTCTTTGCCCAGGATGGACACTGGAGCCCAGGGTCAAGCTTTACTGGAAGTGCTATTCCATTCTTCCTTACCAAGGTCTTAGAATACCCTGGAATCACTGTGAAGATTCAGGGGGCAGGTGCAGTTTCCTTCCAAATCTTCACAGGGCTTGTCCTCTGTCTCAAAGGCCCTGTATCCTATACAAAAGCACCAACCTCTTTTGTTCTCCCTTTCTTAGAGTTCCCTCAATAAACTGAGGCTTTTAAAACAAACGCCAGCAGTATCTTTTGTCTTCCAATTGCTTCTGCTTTCAGTTTTTACAAGAAAATAATTGGAGGAAAGAGATAACGAAACATAAATTTCACCTTAACAAAGGATTTTGCCACACTTGTCTAGTATGTCCCCTCCTCTGGGACCCTGTTGACACTGTGCCTTCTGCTGGCAGTGCTCTGCCTTTTCCCTTGAACCATCTAGGTTTTGACTCCCTGGAATCTGCATCCTCCAAGAAACCCTCCTCCACTTCTTTGCAGACTTCTAAGGCATTTCCTGTTTCTGCCACTGGCTTTATTAATTTGTGTTTCAAGCCTAATTGGTTTTCTTTCTACAATTAGATCATAAGCTCCCCAGTGACAGGCACTGCCTTGGCTATTTTATATCCCTGGAAGTTTTAGTAAAGTAGTAGTCACATGGCATGGAATCAGGTTTGAGTCTGAATCCTGAACAAATTATTTCACCTCTTTGCAACGTAGTAATAAGCTTCTATGTGCCTAGTTGTATTTTTTCTCAATGGCTTTATTATAGTTTCGTTTTCTTCTGAAAATGACACATTCTTACAAAAATTATAAAACTACACCATACTATAAAAAGGAAATTAAAGGTCACACAAAGTTCCACCTTCTTCATGTATGAACCACTGACATTTTCTTGGCTATCTTTCACATATGTCTTTATGACTATATACTTATAGATGTGTATTACACACAAATATATTTTATACAAATAGGATTATTTCATACATATCATCTTTAAAGGGGAGAATATTAAAGACTGAATACAAAAAACATTAACCAACATTAATTGAATTAAAAACATTAGTTGGGCTTGAGCTTCAGTAAAATGAATGAATAAATAAAGATCCCCACAGAATATGGGAACTGAAGGAAAGTAGGAGATGTCTCCTAGACAGTCTCCTCGCCTCTAGGCAGGACTTCACTGGTCATACGCCATTTAAATTAGCCCATGGTCCAAAACATGTGGTACAAAGAACAAGTGAGCATTCTAATTGGAAATTCAATACCCTACAGTAAGATTAAATTTCCTCAGTCTAACACAGCCTTCAGATGTTGTATGTATTCATCATTTACTAGCAGGAAGCGTGGGAAGAGACAGACAGAGCTATGAACCCTGGGTAAAATGTTTACTAAAATGGAAACAAGCCAAACTGGACTGATACTTATCTTCCCTAGAGACCTTACAGAAGAGCCAGAAGTACCCAGAACCTAGGGAAGGAATTCAGTTTTCTTACCTTAAGTTGTTCTGTTCGCATCTAAGCCCACTTCCTCTGTTCTACCCCAGTGGAGAAAGAACCGTCGTTAGGTCAGCACCCTTCCCTGTCTCCCCACCTCCCCACCCTGGCCACACACAGGCCTTGCTATAGGCCTAATAATTCTCATTTCTCTTCTTCTTTGGATCTTTTAATCACTTCCTGTGGCTCTGTTCTGAATACTTCCCACTCCACATCCCTTTTTTTTTTAATTATCTTTTTATAAAGATAATAGAAGCCAACAAAACAAAACAGAATAAGACCAATCAAAGCAAAGCGGCAAAATGGGTACAAGCAGGACAATAGGAAATCAACAATGGCGACCACAGTGTAACTTGTTACCTTCACAATAGTTGTCCAGTCCACCGGACATAGCAACATCAAACCAGACAAACCAGAAGTAAACCGATCAAAACAGAACATTAAATAAAACAAAACAATAAATCAGAACAAAACAAACAGTGAGAAGAATGTTGGACTTTAAAAACCAGGCAGAAGGAAATCCCCCATATTTGCCATACTGCATAGTTATAATAGATGCTCAGGCCACGGGCCCCAGGCCTGCAAAGTCAACCAAATAATGCAAGCATTCAGTTGCTTTTTGTACTTCAGTTGCTATCAACCTGACTTGTCCTCTGAACCTGCCAGCTGCCTGTGAGGTTGGGGGGAGTGTTCTTGAGTCTCAGCCCACAAGCCCATAGGTTCACAGCAGCTCTCTCCAGCTTTTCTCTCCCTGGCTCCGCATGGCTGGTATTACTTACCAGAGGGCTGATTGCCTTCTTCCTCTTGATGGGCTCCTCCCAGCCCCAGCATGGCTTCTGCTGATTCATGGGAGGTGCTCTCTGGCTTCTCTCTTCCTGCGCCCCGCATGGCTTGCCTTTATGTCCCTTTTGAGTGAATGTAAACTCCCTAGGATCATCCTTCTTCCAGCTTTACTGAAAGAAACAAACCTTTTACAATTCGACTCACTGCTTCTTAAGCAATAGCACAGCCATATCTCATCTATTAGTGATGAAATTAAAACTTGTATTAGAAAATCAGTCACCTCTTTTTAATAGTGCTCATTTAAAAATCAAAGTCAAACCTAGGAGGAAGTCCATTTTCATGATAAGCAAACTTGATCCAAGGATCCTGTCTATCCTGTGATAACCTCAGCCACCTGGGCAGAGGCAAGCTTCTCCTGGCTCTGCCTCTGGTTGGTGCAGAGAAACTCGAGTCTGCATATGAGTCATCAAGATCCATCACTGCCCACTTAGGGCCACCAGAAGGATCACCACAATTTGCAGATGTCTCTTGTGTGGACTCATCAGTTGGAATATGATGCCTGCCACAGGACAGAATAATCCTGCCATTGTGTTCAGACGTGCAGAAGTGTATGCTTATGTTAGAGACACTGATAAGCCAGATGGCTATGATCACCAGGAACCTGGGCTTCGCTTATGGAAAGGCCCAGGCCTCCAGGGCTAGGCTTGTGGGTTTCTCATGTTACCTCACTCTAATGTCTTTTTTTGCTATTTGAAATGATTTCTCTTTTTCTTCTCGTCTGTCTCTCTCAATACAGAGTAAAAGAAGGGCTGAGTTTTGTTCATCACTAAAATTAGCTCCCTCACTTCCTTCTAGTCTCTACCAGTACCCAACCAGCCTAATGAGAAAGGCACCAAACTGCAAAGCCCTCTAGGTGCACTGTCCCGGGCATGGCTGATCCCCTTTACCCTGCTCCAAAGTCTTGTCATTTCATAGCTTCTATCGCCTTCTAACACATTCTGTTACTAGTAATGTAGGATGAGTATCCACTATTGTTTCCTTCCCCTGGTGAGAATCAAAGATCTATGGGACCTGCAATTTCTGCTTGTGCTTGTTCATATATATACCCAAAAAACCTAGGAGAATGATTGACATGTACAAAGCGTCCAATATATATTTATTGAACAACTGAAAATTCACTTTAGTCCCATCTCCAGTATCTCAATAAATATTTTTTTAATTTATGACTCTCAACAAACATATCCTGAATATCTGCTGTATTTCAGTCTCTCCTGGGTACTACGGAACAATGAACAACAATCCTAACAAGTGTTAATTACACATCTACTTAGTTTCAGGTACCAGGCTATGTGCTGAGCATGCACAGACTTTGTAAAATAACTGTATGAGACAGAATTATTGTTCTGTCCACTTTATAGACAGAAAATCTTAAGGCTTAAGTATTCAGAGCCAGAGAGATATTAAGACATGACAGAAAGAAAACCAAGCTCACTTTCTTAACCAGGCAGCCTTAACAATGCTCACTCTTTTAAACCCCTAAACTACCAAAAGACAAAGGGCAGTAAGAAGTTATTTAGGTTTTTTTCAAAAGAAATTTGGCATATTAGGAAAGTAAAGTCATTTTCAAAAGTTCTAAAACACTCATGTTTTGGACCCCAATGCCTATCATAGAATATAGCACAGAATTAGTGATGAATACATTTTTTTTCTTAAAAAACAAATGATCCCAAGCAATAAGAAGATGTAAAACTATGAAAGGAACATCAGTTGTAACTGAAAGATATGAGGAACAGTCCAGAAGTAGTGAAGTATTTAAACTAGACCTGAAAAAATGCGAAGGATTCTAAAAGATAAGAGAGCCATTCTTAGGAAAACTGTCCCTTATTGATTGCTGCATAACAACTGGCTTCCTGAGTTTGCAGGTTAAAACAAAAATAAACATTCACTAGCTTTAATGTTCCTGTGGTTCTGGACTTCTGGAGCAGGCTTGCTGAGCAGTTCTAAATTGGAATTTCTAATTGAGGTTTTAGTGAAGGAATTGACTGGAGCTGCAGACATTTGAATGCTTGATTGGCAAGAGGTTGCTCTTTCTAGGCGACTCACTGACAAGCCTGGAAATGGGAGTAATTGCTGTTGCAGTTCCTTCTACCTGGGCCTCTCCATGGGCTGCAAGAGTGTCCTCCTGACATAGCTCATGGTTTTCCCCAACATAAATGGTCAAGAAGAGCAAAAGGCAAAAACAAAGAACAACTTGTAGGTATACACGCCTCACTGAATGTATGTTTAAGTGTGCAAGGTAGATATTTACTACTAATTCTCTGTTAGTTCAGCAAAAAGAATGGTTTGTGCTGTCATTGTTTGATTATTCATTTTATTTATTTATTATTTATTTATTTTTATTTATTTATTTTGTGCCAGAGATTGACTCAGGACCTTGCATTTGTCATGCTTGTGCTGCTGAGCTAAATCCCTGGCTTGTCTGTTCATTTTTTTATGCTTAGATTTTTGTAACTTGAACAACTATTTCTAAGATAATAATATGTAATATACTAACTAGTGTTGATTTCTTTTTTTAAAATTCTGTATTATTTCTACCCTTTTTCTGTTTTGCTTTTTAAAAAAATTAATCTTAAAAAAGAAGAGCAAAGAGGGCTCGGGATACAGATCCTTGCTAGTGTGCTCACATGGTGTGTATACTATCCTGAGTTTCATCTCCAACATGAAAGAGGACAGAAAGCACAAAACAGAGAGTGAGGAAAAGAGAGAAAGGGATGCAAAAGCCATCTTCTTAATAATTTAGCCGTGGACCATCCCCTCTGCCATGCTCTGTTTGTTAGAGGCAAGTGTCAGGTCCCTAGGGACAGGATTAGGCGCCACATTTTGAAGAAAGGAATGTCAAGAATTTGTAGACATATTTAAAAACTGCCTCAAAGCCAGTCCGTGGAAAGCACTGGTGTGTTGTGGAGTGACAAATTGTCCAAAGATCTGGTTAACGGACTTCTATGACCTGGTGACCACTCTCATTTTCACTGTCCATTTATATCACCTTATCTATTTCTTATACCATCATCCTTTGATCTTTGTCATTTTGCAGGCAGACTCTTTCAAAATTTTATACCAAGTTCATCCATTTTTCTATTTTATTTAAATATCATACATGGGAAGGGAATCTAGAGATGGAGGAACTAGAGGGTAATCAAAGGAATTAAAATATGTTATGTACATGTACCTAATCCTGCAATGAATGTAATCATCATATATTACAAATACATGCACATAAATGTTGCATATATATATATATATATATATATATATATAATTCTATACTATATTTTAATACTGAAAATACAAAAGTATAACAGTCAAGGCTCTTCTCTAAAAGAGTTTGTGATCTATTTCATCAAATGTCCAGTCCATATATAAACACATACAAAATTTTAAGAACCATATTAGCATTACATAAAAGTGGCATGGTAACACAGAACAGGCTGGTTTTCCTCATGGAAGGGATCTTATTTGGTATGTTAAGGACTTGGGCTTCATTTTCTGTGCCTTAATGTATTTAAAACAGGTATGTGTCAAGATTCAGATCTTTATTTTAGAACATAATTTTGATGACTGTAAAGAAGATGGGATTTGTTGAAGCTATGTTACCAATGACCTATGGAGTAAAGAGGACATAATATGCATGACAGACATATACTGAGTAGAACTTGGGAGGACCTGCTTATTACACAGGTGGAAACGAAGTTGCAACCAAAGTCTAGACCTCTAGAAAACACATAATGGTCTCATTATCAAAAATAGAAAATATAAGAGGGAGATCCAGCATTCTGTGAAGAAAATAATAAAATAAGTTTGGCTTGAAATACAGTAGATTTTAAATAGGGAGTTGGATCTCTTGCAAAAGGAAAGGAGATTAGGAGATGGAGGGAGGATTGGGGAATGTAAAACAATTAGGATGGATCATGTACATGTACGAACTGCCCATAATGAATGCACTCATTATGTACTGCAAACACATACCAATAAAATAACATAATAGGCCTGAACCAACTTCAGTTACATACTTGAAAGATGTATCACATAGATGGTTAGAAATACACAACTGAAATTCCCAGAGAAGTCTCAATGGGAAATACATATTTTTAAAATATTGGCATTCATGTTCTAATCAAACTCACAGTATTGAAGGTAATTACTAAAGAGCCTGTAATGGAGAAAAGACAGCCAAAATGGGACCTTGGGGAAGACCAGGACATAAAAGGTGGCAGAGAAAGGAAAAGCTGGAAAAAAACGAAAAAGAGAAGCCAAAAGAGGAAGAAGACATCCAAAATATTTTAGGTTCATGGAATCTACAGTAGGAGAGATTTTCAAGAACAGAGAATCAAAAAGAAGCAGAAAGTTTTAAAATACAGCCATCAAACATCAAATTAGAGACAGATGGAAAGTTATACATCACATTCATCAATGAGATTATTAGTCACCTAAGCAGTAAAAATGAGGTGAGAGAAGGAACACAAGGACAAACTTTGTGAGCCAAAAGGTTGAAAATGAAGAATAACAAAGAAATTATTGTTATTTTTATAAATAAAGGAAGCAAGGAAGATCCATACCATTCCATTCTAATAAAGTTATGTTTTCTGGATTGTATTCTCAATCTCAAAAAAAAAATCCCTTTGAGTTTTGTAGCTGCTTCTATTAGAGAATGTCTAAAAGGGGAAACTGCTATAAAGAGCCAGGGAAAAGATCTAGAATGAACACAGCATGTGGACATCAAAATAGAATGCCAGCCACCCTAGAGATCATGGACTCACAATCTTGCTTGTTACATTCAATAGACAAAATCTCCTCTGGATTGTCCAAGGAGTAGCTGGTCAAAAATTCATAATGTTTCTCAAGGTAAGCAAAAGTCAACTAATCATTAATAAAGGTAACCAAGTAAAAGGAAAGTATATGTTTATTTGGTTTATAGAGCCATTTCCTTTCTGACATAGCATGAGCCTATGAATATAAAAATCTTAGATTTATAATATTTTTCATCACAGCTGTATTTTTATCATTTACCAAAGCATACTAAAAGAGAATAAGAATCTAAACCTAAATTTTCACATTAGAAGACCAAAAGACAAAACTTGGAGCTCCAAAAAGGCAAAGAAGCACCATTGAAAAGCTCTGTAATTAGCTTTCTGGTGGGTGAATCTGGACATTTAGCAGACCTTCACCAATCAGTCTCAGTTATCATAAAGAACACAGAAACAGAAGAAAATATTAAAGAATCTAAGATCCTGCGTAAAGAGGTCTCACCAACAGCCAACTATTTTTCACCTTTAGTGAAAACAGTGTGAAAATTATACAGAAAATATGAAAAATAGAAAGATACTACCCCTAATTCCAATATTCCAGAACAATAATTGTTGTATGTAGGCATTTCTTTTTAATAAAAAAAAACTACTGATTACATTTCTGTTTTTCACAAGCTTTTATCAAGAAATTATGCATGTAACAGAGTCTTTTTTAGATGCTAGCAAACCAAACAAACCCTTTCCTGTCCTTGTGTTCATCTCATATCCTAAATGGGAAGTAAAAACTGAAAAACTAAGTGCATAATTCTTTGACTACAACTGAGATGGATGACACAGAAAAGAAGCATAGAGTATTACTCAAGTACTTTAATAATATAATATTAATCACTTGTCAATAGCCATGTTATCTAAATATCCCCCATGTTCCTTTTATCACCTAACTAGAACTCAAGCTCCTTTCTTTTTCTTCACCAGGCTGATAATCCTTGCTCCACCTGAATATTCCTGAGAAGCTGTCAGGCTTACAAGTCATGCCGAGTCCTGTTGGGTTAAGATTGATCTCAACTGAGGAGGAGCTAAAGATGGCTGATCAGTGAGCAACAAAATACAAAGCCTCCTGGGAGAAACAACTCATATGCCAGAATAAAACACCCTGGAGAGACCCAGACAGAGGGAGATGGATCCTCTTGACATAGGAAGAAATTAAACCTTAAAAAGCTTGTCAAACACATTGGGACTACAACTGGAAAAGCTAAAAATTACAGAACACAGCATTTTCATAGTAACCCGCCAAGTTTGTGCCACCTGAATTTGCACCAGCTTGAATCTGCACTGGCCGGCAGAGCCGCCCAAACTTGTACCCACCACCACTCACAGGAGCCACAGCAGTGCTGAAGTTGGGGGTTGGTGAGCCCAATGGAGAGCAGAGTCAGTGAAGGAACCTTCATTAATCCACAGTCAGTGCTGGGAATGAGACACCGCCCCCCACGGGAATGGCAGGACCAAATGGGTGACATGTTGGAATTGGGCAGGAGGAGCCTGAACTGGGAGCAACAGTGACTTCATTTGGTTGCTCCCTCCACAGAGCAGATTCATGGGATTTGCTTGGACTGGGTTGCCCCCATGGCCAGGACCCAATGAGCCATCCCAAATCGATTCCCTGTGCTTAGCACACACTAACCTGGTGAAGGCCCCTGAAGTTTGGCTGGCCCGGTGGGGAGGGGCAGGCATATGCAGCCCCAGCTTGCACCTCAGTGACAAGAGCAGGTAGGAGAGGGCAGAGGTCCCTCACCAGTGTGCTTTGGAGAAACCATGGCCAACAGGGCTGGGACCTGCACCTAACACCTGTGTGAAGTAAGCTGGGACCATGACAAGAGAGAGAGGCAAGAGGAGGCCCCCCCAGTCCAGAACCCTGAGAACACTGATCCAGGAGAGGGAAAAACAAGGGAAACTGAGGGCAGCAAACATGCAACATCAGACATGGCTTCAATGGACATTAAGAGATATCTTCAGGACCTTTTAGATGAGCTCAAAATTGAAATATTAAATCAGGTAAACAAAGATATGAGTAGAGTAATAAAAGAAATGTTAAGCATCTCTCAGGAAGATACAGATGGAAGAAGGGAGGAACACAAAAAAAAGAGAAACATTTGATAAAGAATATAAAGAAAATATAGAATACATGAAGCAGATTCAAAGAGACTATCAAGGAAATTCAAAACTCCATTGAAAGCTAGCAAAACTCCTTAAAAGAAACTAAGGATAGACTATCAAAACTTGAAGACAAGTTTGAAGTGTGTGATCATGAAAGGAAAGATCTCTTAAAAATAACAAGGGAACAGGCAGTAACAATACAAAGGCTAGAAGATGACAGGAGAATCTACAATTTAAGAATAAGAAACATGAATGAAGAAGCAGGGATACAAACAGGTGAATTACAAAGGCTATTCATGGAAATAATTAAGGAAAACTTCCCAAGCATGGGAAAAGAAAATGACATTCGGTTATGCAAGGCATACAAAACTCCTCTCACTTACAACCAAAACAGATCTACACCCAGACATATAATAATCAAGATACCAGAAATTCAATATAAAAACAGAATATTAAAAGCCATCAGAGGAAAGAAACAGATTACCTATAAAGGTAAGCCCATCAGGATCACGGCTGACTTCTCAACACAGACCATCAGATCAAGAAGAGCTTGGAGCAAAGTATTCCAAGCCCTGAAAGAAAATAATCTCCAGCCCAGATTGATGTACCCTGCAAAACTGTCACTAGAAATTAATGGGGAAACAAGATGCTTCCATGACAAAGAGGAACTGGGGGAGTTTGTGACTACCAGTCCAACCCTACAGAGAATACTGAAGGACATTCTAGAGAGAGAGAAAAAAAATATCAGGATTTTAGGAACAGTGGCAGAAAGGCCTCAGTGAGTGGGGCAGGCAGTAGAATGAAGGAGAAAAGTAGACAAACAAAGCCAGAAAAATAGCATAGCAGAAATGAGGCAGAGAAGGATGGCTAGAGTCTCTAACATAGAGGCCTTGATACACTATATTATTAATAGTGTACCAGGATTTAAAACCCACATTACTCACACTATTCTGCTTAGATGTATTATATTCTGCTCCAGTCATTCTACCTGTACTAGACTTGAGGGCACAGACAGTTATCCTGAAAATAACAGGATATAGTACAGTAATCATCCTTAATTTCCTATTAACTTAATCTAAAGCTCTGTAAAACCTACACTGTTTTACCATGACTGATCATAATCAAATCTGGTTTGTTGGATCACTGTTTTGTATTGATAGATTTTATTCAAAGCTGTTATGATTGATAGTACCAAGTCTGAGAGTATAGGCAACTGTACTTAAGATGACAAAGTTCACTAGAATATCCACTCTGATTTCATTATTACCTGCCTTTGAAGTTTTATACTGTCTACAATGTTTTATTTTTACTGATATTTTTATGTACTGCTATATTCAATTATACTGCTATATTCAATTATGCCTGATGTTATAGACAATTCTATTGAAGATAATAAGAAACAACACAGTAATCATTGTAGATCCCCTTGTACTGTGCCTTTATATGACTTTTTGGTTTCATGTTTTTATAGGAATTTGTTTTGTTTTGTCTTGCTAGGTTTTGTTTTTCCCTCTAATACAGAAAGGATAGAAATACATGTAGAGACTCATGCATGCATAGCTGTTTACACTCTCACTGTTTGAATATCTACCTTGTATGCTTTAATTTTGTAACTTGAACAACTATTTCTAGGAGGACAATATGTAATTTATCAACTAGTGATTTTTTATTGTTTATATATTTTTTTAAATTCTGTAGTATCTCTATCCTTTACATGCTTTTGTTTCTGTTTAAATAATAATAATAAAAAAAGATTGACCTCAATTACCCTGGGCCTCCTCATTGGGTTTTCTCTTTCATCCAACAGGTTTGTGTGACTTGGTTTCCTCATAATGCTGACAGGGACCCCTCATTCACCATGGCAGTCTTTATACAAGATTAACTCACACTTAGTCATTAATGCAGCTCTGCTAAAAATTTGGGGTAGAAAGGGGAGCTAAAATATGAATAGCAGAAGAAAATTAAAACAAGAAACCTTGGACATTAGATATCACTGCATGTACCACACACACAATCAGAAGGACTCTCCCCTAGGATCCTCTTTTCCATTGGAAATTTCACACACACACACACACACACACACACACACACACACTGTCATGTTCCCAGATCCTGCATTTATCCAAACCAAATAATGCCTTCTATTTCTTCTCCTCTTCCCAGTGATTGTACAGTAGAATAACTTCAAATGTTTACATTAGTATGCAAAAACACTACACTTCATTAATAATGCTTTTTCATCATGCCATCTGACATTAGCATATTTTCATAGCAGAAGCTCCATTAACATGCTGTCTTGGGAAGGGGCAAAAAAAAAACATATGCTGTCTTGCTCATCTTTTCTGTAGCTTGGACAAAATATCTGACCCCTACAACTTAAACAGATGTTTCCTGTAGTTCATGTTTTCAGAGAATTCAGTCCATGGTCAGCTGACACCACTGCAGAAATAAAATAGTAGAAGGGCATGGTAAGGAGAGCTGCTCAATGTATGGCATCAAAGAAATATGAGCAGAAGAGAGAGCGAGGGGAAGAGGCCAGGGAACAGTTACGGTCTCCAAGGTCATGCCATCAAGACCAATTTCCTCAGTTACCTCTACCTCCTAATAACCCATTTTGCTTTGAACTCACCAATGAATTTGCCCACCTCAGAATCTAACCACCTCTCCAGAGGTCTCTTAACCCAGGTACACTGACAATCATCATTAACTATCACATATTTTTCTCCTTAAAAAATGTTGATGTTCCTGAGAATAAGTCCTCAGCAGCCCTCAAATGCTGAAGTGGACTGAGTCATTTTATTATTGTTATTCAATAGAAATTTTCTCTTGCAGTTAAAACAATTCATCAGTAGGAAAAAATGAGTTCTTCATAAGCTGGGGAGTGGTGTCATCAGGTTACAAATTTAAAAGGTCATTCTGATTTAACTTTGGACAAAGATAAAGGCATAAAAACTCCCAATGTATAATTATATTTATTTATGAGAAAATATTAGAAGCAATCTAGATAATAATAGAGAAATGATCAAATAAATTATGATAAAATCAGTTGATGAAATATTATGTAGCCAGTATAATGCATTCACTTGGGCTTTTATCAATAAAAGAAAATTCATGAATTACAATATTAGGTTAAACAGCATTCTGTGTTCAGAATATAACAATATCAGATATTCAAAATTAACATGGTTCTAAGTCCTGACAAAGTACAAAAATAATTGGCTTCGTCATAGTCACAAAATCTGCTATAGAAAAACTAAAGAGAGAAGAAAGAAAGTACCCAGGAAACTACCTGAAGGCTGCTAGGTCCCCTAAGGTGTCTGAAGGACCAAGAACTCTTAGAGGAGAAGAGCTGGGGAATGGCGTTGTGTTAGGGGTAGATGTTCCAGGGGAGCCAAGAGCAAAGTGGAAAATAGTTGTCGTACTCTGTTCCTGCCTACTCAAAACACTGTCTTGAGAGAGTCATGGTTAAACTATTATCTCTGTGAGATTAAAATCAGCACCAAAGGAACAATATCAGGGGAGACCCAAGCCCCTCCTGGGGTGAAGGAAAGGTAGACAGGGCTTAGCGGCTCTCCTTGCTCCACTTTAAGGACTGGTGTGCTCAATCCAAGATGGGCTTTCAAAGTGTTTGATTTTTATCCACAGTGAAGAATACATTAATCCCGGTACACACCTCTATGTGTGTGTGTGTGTGTGTGTGTGTGTGTGTGCACGCGCACACACATATGCACTCAGAGATAACACCAATGTTACCTAGAGTTAGAACCAAACAGTACTTAGATTCATGAATTATGATAGTATTCTGACAACTGTGCTGCAAGATTTGGGAGATTTTAATACCTGTCCCTCAAAAACTAGTAGATCAAAAAGCCAAAAAGTAGTCAGATATACAGAAGATTTAAATAACATATATTAAAGCAACCTATTCTGAGACACCAACAATCTTTCCATGTTGTGAAGAACTCTTTCTTTTCAAGCTTTGATAAAAGATTTAACAAGAACTGGGATTCAATAACATTTAATAAATTCCAAATAATTAGCATCCTACATACAATAATGCAACAAAATTTTATTTATTTATTTATTTATTTATTTATTTATTTATTTATTGAGCTAGACTCTCACTATGTAGCTCAGGTTGGTCCTGAACTCACTATGTAGCTCAGACTGGCCTTGAACTCACACTAGTCCTCCTGCCTGAGCCTCCTGAGTGCTGGGATTAAGGTGTGTGCCACCATGCCAACAACAAAATTTTAAATTAATAACCAAAGTGTAATGCACAGAATTTTGTATCACCATAACAACTACTGCCTCTACTATTTTCAAGGTCCATAAACTACGGAAGAGAAGTATATTCAAAAACTGAGGGGAAAAAAAAATCAGTAATTCTGAGCAGGAAGGGTCACAAACTCTTCTCTCAAGTTGTCACTGGAGTTTGTCCCACAGTGAGCTGCACATGTTTACCTGCTTTCTGCCTGTGTGTGTTTTGGGTCCAGAGGCTGTTTACCTACCATGACTTGGAATATGCCTGTTCCAGTCACATGAACCTCCCTCCACACATGCTAAATGACAGATTCTGTGCCTCTCGGGATTTTTTTGATTGGTTGTTTGGCTTGGGTTTAGTTTGGTTTGGTTTAGTTTCATTTGGTTTGGTTTTCTTCACTTTGCTTTCTTTCTTAATATAACCTTCACCTAGAAGTCCAGGTATCATCTCATGACTCACCGTGGGCCTAACCTCCTGAGTGTTCCCACGTAACATGTGACCGCCTAGCATTCTGCAGAGCCTTAGTAGCAGCTCTGCCAATAAGCAAAAACCTACCGTTACAGGAGTGGTGACCACACATTTTACCTGCTGAACCAAGGTGCTTCCCGCTGAGAAGCCAGCATTGCAAACATGATCGAGAACACTTCCAGGCAGCTGGAAACTTTCCCAGTCACTCTAGTCAAAGGGAGATGGCGGTGGGAAGGCCGCTTTGGGCAGCATTTTGTTGCTCCTTGAATATATTTTTATCATTTGATAGAAATTTCCTGACTAAATTTTTAATCATTTTACAATTGAAGTAAGAATGTACTGAAATTACGAGTTCCCTGGGAGGCCCAGTGTGATTAGTGAGATTTTTGTCAATACATTTTTTTCATTTTTTTGTGTGTGTGTGGGGGGAAAGGGTTTCACTATGCAGTTCAGGTGGACCTTGAGCTCCCTTTTTATCCCTGACTGGCCTTGAACTCACAGTGACCTTCTTGCCTCGTGTCAAAACATTTGGATTACACTAAGACATGAGTCTCGTTTTCATGATCTTTAGGTATCTGGCTAGAAATAAGATGATTTTTTTATGAGGGAAAATTAAGGAAAGAAATTTTAATTTGCATAAATAACTAGAGCCACAATGATTCCAGAGGTTGAGAAAAATAAAGTGTTTATCTTGTATTGCAAGGAGGCCTTCAAACCATAATAAAGACTATTGGGTACATTATGAACCCAAATAAGTCACCTCGGTCCAAAGCAAAGAGGGAAGAAAGGATTGTCTTATTAACCAGTACATTCAGGGATGACGGGAATGAGCATGTTCCCTGCCAGAGAAATCCCATAGACTGAAGGAAGACATCCATAATCAACTAGTTTACGAGAGAGCTGGCATCTAATGGTAAAATGCAGATGTCAAGGAAATCTGGCCTCTTGCTCTCTGGATCTAATTGTCAGTTCTCCACTCTCTGATATCAAGCTTCTTTCTCTCTATCCTTGGAATACAAAGGTTCCCACCATAAACAGAACTTTGGAGCTCATCCTCACATAATCACTCCATCATCTGAAGCTGTTGGCTGATACAAAGAAGCCCCGCAGTGGGCAGCTCATTCCACCAGGCAAGATCTGTGGCTGACTCCACTAGCAGTGCACATGTGGGAGACAGGAATTAATTCCTGCAGCCTCAGTTATGTAGGTACTGTTACCTCAGGAGCTGTAAAACCAAGAAAAAGAATGTTTTTCCCACTAACCTCAGATTGCCTTCAAACATGGCTTGGAAATTCACCAGAATATAAGAGAGATTGGTAATTGAGCCTCCTCCTGGACTGGAGGCTCTAAATCTTTCCTTCCAGAGTAGGTGGAGGTGGAGACCAGCTGCAAGTTTCTGTCTAGAAAAAGGCAGCTCTCCTGAATGTGAACTTTCTTGCTATTATAGTATCTGTAAGACCGGTAAAACAGATTCATGGGTTCATTCATGCATCAATAGCTCACGATTTAAAGACATTTTCAGTACTCTATACTTAAATGTCAAAAAAACATAAAGTTTCTTGGTTTTAAAGAGATAAAGAGTTTAATTATTTTAAAAACCCAGACTTTGACAATTACCAATTTTCCAGATAACAAATAATAACCACCTTTTTCCACTTGTGTTTTTACAGTCTGTGTTATATTTGAAATTGTTGATATTTAATATATCTAAAAGACATACTAAATGGCCCAAGTAGGAGAAGTGTCTCCATTACACAATAAAACCTTCATTTTAAAACAATTGAATGCATCAAAAAATCAAACAACACAGTACTAAATAACCCTTGAGTTTAAAACACATTAGAAAATACTTAAAACTACATGCCAATTTGTATAGGCAAAACTAAGTAAGTATTTCAAAGGTTATGGATTAAGTTTTTGGGGGATTTTGTTTTGGAGTATTAAACCAACCTCAACACTGAATTCCCACTGAGCTCCATCCCAGCCCTTTTAAAATTTTATTTGTTTCTTTGATTTAGTCTCATTAAATTGGTCAAACTTGGGATCACCTTGCTCCAGCTTCCCAAAACACTGAGATTACAAATGTACAGTTTAGCTCCAAGCATATTTGATCTGTAGAAAATTGGATATGTAAAAATTTGCTAAGCTTTTAACTTGAAAAGCTAAAAACAATCATAGAAAAACAATAAAGCACATTTCCCTAGCAAAAGAAGTAAACAGTAAAATACGAGTGCATAAATCAATAAAATAGATTTTTAAGAGACAATGATGAGCTTTACAAATCTTTCCAAGAACAAATCTTTCAAAAATTTTTATAAGATAAACATACAGCAAAACTGATCAAGACAAAAGGAAAAGAATTTAAATAGTCACATTTAAATCTAAAACAATTTTCGCTACAGACAATAAAATATTAAAAACTACAAAATACCTTGAATAACAATTCCTTAAGTAATTTGTAGTATAGGTATAATGAATATATTTCTAACAAAATAATCACAAAATGCCAAATTGATACAAGCAAAACTTCAAAAACACTTAATTAGACCAGTTAGCATAAAGATGATAAAATTACATAAAAGTTAAAAAGACTGCAGGGAAAAATATTCTTTGCTCATGAAAACTTATTGATTATTCACACCAGTTTTTTTAAGGAATAGATAATTTCTTATAAATTGTTCCACAAAATAGATAGAGAACACTATCCAGATGATTTCATAAGACCAGTGTAATGCTCATTATCAAACACTGTAAAGCTGTCATGAAAATCATAGCATTTAGACAGATCTTAACTGTGTGCCAGAAACTTCTAAATGCTGTTCATGTTTTTACTCATTTATTCCTTATACCAAGCAAAATATCAGGTATCACTAGATTAACCCCAGTTTATAAGTTAAAAAAAATGAAGCCTCCATAATTGTGAGCAATAAATTTATGGTGTTTATAAGTTGTTCAATCTGTGCTACTTTGTTATTCCAGGAAGAATGAAGTAAGACAGGCTAGAAATAACTACCCTCACCTATGAAGAAAAACTAAAAAATAATCCCTGCTTTATGCCATATACAATAGTGTTATAGATTAATTGAAGAGATAGAAAGGAAAGATATAATTTAATACTAGATAATATATAATGCTTCTCTACTCAGGGATAGGAAAGGCTTTCTAAAATAAAACTGTAAATTTAATTAATTGGCAAGGAAAAAATGTTATGTAAAAATTATGAATATCCTTGGCAATGTTAACAAAGATGTCAGATGGGAGAAAATATTGTCTAAAAGCAACAAAAAGATAATATTTAGAATGAATAGGTTGAATATCAAAAAAAATACTAAAATCAATAATGAAAGAATGGGAAATCTAGCCAGAAAATGATACAAAATTATGACCTAGCAATAACACAAGAGTCAGAGCAACAGGCAAACGAGAATACAAAAATATGCTCAAATTTGTTTGCATTTGCAAAAATGCAAATTAACAAAGAAATATTATTGTCATTTGAGAAATAATATTAGTCATTTGCCTATATGTCTTTCATTCCCGACCTGAAACAAGGCCACAGTCACGTGGGTTTTTGTATTGTCTAACACTGTTCCCTGGATAAAATAGGTATTCAGTAAATGCTGAATATGGGAAGAATGGAAAAGACAAAAGGAGGAAAGAAATAAAAATGGGGTGGGTGAAATAAGGATAGTTATTACTTTCTTTATCCTTTTCAGTAATTTTTCCATTTGCAAAGTTAATCTTTAACAGAAAAAAAAAAAAATGATACTATGAAGATGGGCCTGGAGGTGGATGAAAGCTGACAGGCAGGAGGAAATTGTAGTAGTCCAGCCAGGAAACCATGAGAAGTCTCACTGGGATCCTGCCAAGGAACCAAAGGCTTTGCCCAGGTGTCTTCTCTGGCACTTGCTTGATGCTGCCTTAACCGCCATTTTGAATTATGTCCCCTAAATCAAAATGGGTATGGGAAGCTGATCAGTTGTAATGAGAATAATACAGGTTAATGTCTACGGCCTCTTCTTCTCCTCTCTTTTTAAGCTAAAGTTTGAATTGTTAGATTACCTTCCAAAAGTAAAGAAAGGCAACTGAATACAACCCAGGATCACCAGGTGCTCAATACCCAGTCTAACAGGGGCCATCCCATCTATCTCTCTAGCCACTTCCAGTCTATTCTTAAAGGTTCCAACCTTTAAACATTCATTTGGCTTCCCTCTCCTCCAAGTCTTTTGCTCTCCATTTCTTGACCCGTTGTCCCAAATTCACTTTCCACCTGCTCTCCAAGGCTTCACCTTTTTGAGTACCTTTTATGTGTTAAATATTGGACTCTGTTGCTGGGTTCCAGTGAATGTTGCTTAAAACACAAAAGGTTAAGCAGAGAGCAACTTTATTGATTAAACATCCATTTTCTTTCCTTTTGTTTTTGTAAGAGCCCTTGATGTTGCCTCTGATTGACAGCCCCACCTGCACACCTCTGGCCCTGGATTCCCCTTAGTAATGTCACTGAGCACTGCAGAGCACCTCACCCACCCCACACAAGCCTCAGAACCTTCATGTACAGCTTTCAAAGGAAAGGGGGGTGAGAGTGGGAAGTGCAACTTTTCTTTCTTTCTCCGCTCCTTAGACAGTATTTCCAGAAGTCCCTACTGAACGATGAAAAGTAAAAGGAAAAAAGGAAGAAAAAGCTTTCAGCAAGTACCCCTCCCTTTCATTTGCAATTCTTCAGCAAGCTAGCAAGCCTTTGAATAAGCTTTCAAGAAGGTGACAACCTTGTTACATTAGCTTTTCCTTCTCACCTCTCATAGTGTGACCTAGAGATTCTTTACTGCAAGATTAACAAAATTACACCCACTAACAAGCTCGGCATGAGAGGCGGGACATGGTGGCTCTGCCCCGTTGTCCGCTCATGATAATGACTACTTCAGCTATGACTTGCCCCTGCTCTCTCCTAAAAGTGTAATGTTGCAAATAATAGGGTGCCACATGGCCATTAGGGGATAATCCTCCCTAGCATAGAAGCCAAATGTCCAGTTTATAATATGCAGTCAACTAAATGAGGTCAAATAACTCAAAATATTCATCTCTTTCTCCCTGGTGTAGCTATATTTACACTATCAAGTAAAGCTTATGCATAAGAATCAGGTCATCAGTATGATCACTAGAATATCAAGAATGAACAGGATATTCCAAGGGGATAAGTTCCTTTCAAGTAAATTCAGCCTCAGTGCACCTTCTCCCCTGTGCTGCACCACCAGTCTCACCACTGCTGGCACAATTTGGATCCTTGCAGGAAGAAAGTCTAGCTTGAATCAGGTCACTACATGAGAGCTGTGGGATAAAAAATGATGCACAAAGCTGGAACACCTCCAACTCCCTCCTCCAATGCTTATCAAGACCCAAATCTCTGACAGAGATTTAGTCAAAGGTGCAGAGATGTACTGGAATCAGCGTTCACTGATTTGCAAGAAACATGACATTTTCAGTAATTTTGCATGTGAATTGTTAACCACAGGTATTATTAAAAATTAAACTTCTTATCAACTTTTATTAAGTTAAATTTATTAAAAATCCTTATTAAAAAAATTATCTTAAAAACAAAGGTTCTTGAAACACTAGCCAGGGCAATTAGAAAAGAGGAAGAAATAAAAGGAATATGAACAGGAAAGAAGTTAAATTGTCATTAGTTGAAGATGATGTGACCCTTTACCCAGAAGATGCCAAAAACTCCACCAGAAAGCTCCTAGACTTAATAACCAAATTCAGTAGTGCAGCAGGATTCAAAGTTAACACTCAAAAATCAAAAGCACTCCCCTATACTGATAACAAAGTTACCAAGGGAAAATTAGGGCAACTATACCTTTTACAATAGCATTAAAAAAAAATGAAATACTTAGAATGTCAGGAATGGAAATCCTTTTTCTTAGGCAAAATCAATATACTCAAAATGGCCTTACTACCAAAACTGTT
This sequence comes from Hydrochoerus hydrochaeris, assembly GCA_004027455.1. Taxonomy (NCBI): domain Eukaryota; kingdom Metazoa; phylum Chordata; class Mammalia; order Rodentia; family Hydrochaeridae; genus Hydrochoerus; species Hydrochoerus hydrochaeris. The sequence continues at coordinate 29,487 of PVLA01007755.1, read as the reverse complement.
ACATTGATTTAATGCAACCCCAATCAAAATACCAGTAGCATTCATCATGGAACTAGAGAAAAGTCCTAAAATTCATAAGGAAGCAGGACAGATTTAGAATAGCAAAAGCAATGAACACAAATATTCATACATGACTGTGGTATGATATCTTTAAGTTATACTACAAGTTATACTACAAAACTACAATGATAAAAACAACATGGTACTGGCAAAAAGAAAAAGAAGAGGGAGGAGGAGGAAGGAGGGAAGAGGGAGGAAGAAGAAGGAGGAGGAGGAAGGAGGAGGAGGAAGAAGGAGGAGGAGGAAGAAGAAGAGGAAGAAGAAGGAGAAGAAGAAGAAGAAGAAGAAGAAGAAGAAGAAGAAGAAGAAGAAGAAGAAGAAGAAGAAGAAAAAGAAGAAGAAGAAGAAGAAGGTAGAGAAAAGAAACAAAACTGACTTGTGGACCAGTAGAACAGAACAGAGGATGCAGAAACAACTCCAGGATTCTCAGTGACCTGATCTTTGATAAGAGGGCTATATCTTTTTGCTAGAGAAAAGATAACCTCTTCAACAAATAGTTCTGGGAAAACCGACTCTCCACGTGCCAAAGATAGAACCTAGACCCATGTCTCTTACCTAGTATTGAACTAAAACCAGATCAAAGACCTAAATATTTAAAGAGAAACTTATTCTTCTGGAAGACAAAGTAGATAAAACTCTTAATGACATAGGTATAGATAAAGACTTTCTGAACAGACCCTTAGTTTCATAAGAAATAATATCAAGCATCAACAAATGAGATAATATCAAATTAAAAACTTCTCCACAGAGAAATAAGTCACCCACAAGGACAACCTACAGGATGGGAAATAAAATTTTGCCAGCTACTCTACAGAAGGACTAATATCTACAATATACAAAGAACTCAAAAATGCAGACCCCAAATTTAAAGATATAATCAAAAATGGGCATCTGAAATGAATTGCACTTCTCAGATGGAGAAATACAAATGACCAAAAAATATATAAAAAGGTGTTCAACATTGCTAGTCTTTTGAGAAATACAAATTAAAACAACACTGAAATTCTATTTCACTCCAGAAAAATGGCCATCATCGAGAAATCAGCCAATAACAAATGCTGGAGAGACTGCAGAGAAAAAAGAACACTTCTCAGTTACTGGTGAAAGCGTAAACTGGTACAGCCACTATGGAATATGTTGTGTGCAGGTACCCAAAAGAGTTAAAAATATCATTACCACAGTCACGTATGAGTATCGTGTTGATAGCAACACAGTTCATAATAATTACATCTTGTAAGTAGCCTAGATACTCTTTTGGGAAGATACATAGAAAGAGAATGTAGCTGGATCAAATGGAATTTATTTATTCAATAGATGAATAAATAAAGAAAATATGGTATTTATATACAATGGACTACTACTCTACTATAAAGAAGGATAAGTGAGTCATTTCTAGGCAAATGGAGACACCTTGAGAACATAATGCTAAGAGGAGTCAGACACATAAGCTTAAATAATGCATGATTTCTCTTATATGAGAAACTCAATATATAAATAAAATCCAAAATAAAAGATAAATAATAAGATATAAAGAGACAAAAAAAGTTATTTGTTACCTAACACGACTTCCACACAAACCCAGATCTTTATGTACATCTCTCAAAAGAAAGCAAGGGGAGAAAGTTGTAACTTTTTTTAAAAAATTGTCCTATGTGTTTTATATTTTTGACCTGTTGGTATGGCTTTTATTCTGTATGTATGATAATTAACCTTATAAGTGTTTATAACATAAATAAATAATCTGATACTTAGCTGACAGAATGGAACGGTGGAAGAGAAGGGGAAAAAAGAATTCAGATGTGTGCAGGTACCAATTCCTCACAATGAATATAATTATTATGCAATGTAAACACGTAGTAATAAAATTTTTCAATTAAAGAAAAACTGAAATAAGCTAGTAGATTTAAAACCAAAAAAGTCCATAATGAGATTTTTTAAAAGGTAATAAATACTTAAAGCTCACCACTCCTTAATTATTTAATTGCATTTTACTATCATCTATACACTTGTTACCGACATCTAATGATTTTGCATGGTGGACATACTGTATCTGAGTGTACTATTACATATCTCTGCCAACTCTACAGTATTTAAGGATATCACGCTGGTGGCTTGAAATAAGTCATAGTGAGAGGATTTACACCACAGAAATTGGCAAACGCTACAAATCAAGATTTAATTTATTGTTGTATTGATTATTAAGACAAGGGCTCAAATTTATGGCTTGGTGGACAAATTCATCTTATTTTTACAGCTTATTTTTTAGGACTCAGCTGAAAATTGTCTTTCACATTTTAAAAGGTTTTTAAAAGAAGAAATAGGAGGAAAAAGGAATAAAAGTCAGAGGTAGAAGAAAAGGTAAGCTCTTTTCTATAAAAGCCAGAGAGCATATATTTTAGTCTTTATGAACTTTATGTTTCAATTATATAACTCTGTGTTGTAGTTCAAAAGTAGTCACTGGACTTAGCTAAGCTTTAAAATTTATTTACGAAAATCAATGATTGGTCAAATTTTTCTCAAGGACATAGATTGCCAATTCCTGAGCTAAAGTTAAAAAGTATTCTGAAAGAACCAATTGACTATATGAATTGACAATAAAGGGTATTGTATATTTTATTATGATTTGCAATTTTTTTGCCAGAAACTCTTTAGATAAGTAAAATTTATAATTAAAACAGCATGCATATGTATTTGTTGATAGGCAATGTTTTATTCACCAGCATACCACTGCTTAAAACCTGCTCCCTTCACAATCTGTAATTCATGCTACCCTCTCTCTTCTCAGAAACCCTCTGCTGAGCCTTAATGCATGCCAACTAGGAAGATGAATCAACTAGAAAGGTGAGGCTCCGTTCTCCAAGAACGCACAGTCCAGAGCAGCACACCAGCCCCATCAGACAAGTGGATGGACAAAGCCACAGAGAGCAGCGCAAATGACCCAAGGGTTGTGGGGCAAAGAGAATCAAAAAGCAATTTTCATGGTTCCAGGAAACTCCACCAAGGGCAGTTGAACTAATACACACAAAAACATCATGATCTTGGTGTTATCTCCATCATGCCTACGGGCAAGCTGAGTTGCAGAATTTTCATTAACCTGCCCAGGGTCATAAAGCAGATAAATGCAGCACTAAGATTCAAAGCCAGGGCTATTATGACACCAAAGTTCTTGTCCTTTAGCTCTCTCCTAATCCCCTACTCATAAAAATATGGCAATCAGCTGGGTGAAGTGGCACACACCTGAAATACCAGCAGTCAGGAAGTTGGGCTATAGAAAGATAGCATGATCCTGTTGAAAGAAAGAAAGAAAGAAAGAAAGAAAGAAAGAAAGAAAGAGAGAGAGAGAGAGAGAGAGAGAGAGAGAGAGAGAGAGAGAGAGGAAGGAAGGAAGGAAGGAAGGAAGGAAGGAAGGAAGGAAGGAAGGAAGGAAGGAAAAATAAAAGAAAAAAGGAGGGAGGGAGAGAAAGAGGAAGGCAGGAAAGGAGGGAAAAAAGAGCGAGAATGGAGATCTATAAATACTACATTTTATTTACTCATTCATCTGTTGATGAGCACATAAGTTGTTTTGGAGATTTAACTATTATAAATTGTGCTGCTATCAAGTTGGCACTTTTCTTAATAGATCCCCTCCCTCTTTAGTATCTCTGAATATATTTATTATTTCCTCCAAAAGTAATTTAAAATGTTTAAAGAACACATGCCTCTGAATGTAGCTCTGAAGTGCTAACAGTGGTGAACTGAACTGTGACCAAATTAAAAGCTCTGACATTAACATATCCATATTCTCACTCTTTTTTTTTTTTTTTGTACCAGGGATCAAACTCATGACCTTGTGCTTACCAGGCAGGTGCCTATGCTGCTGAGCTAAATCCCCAGCCCCTAATATCCATATTCTTATTGTTTATGGAGACAGTTCTTGAAAAGCTGGATCAACCATTCTTTCCACAGTGTCTGGCAAAGGGCTTATGACGTAGGAAGAGTTGTGTCAAAATGACTGAGTGATTGGTGAGCCTAAAATAGGCACTGCAGAGTCCTAGGCCACACAGGCTCACACGCCCGTCACCTACTGATCTCACCGTGGGGAAGTCTATCTCTAGACAGCCAGGGAATCCCCTAAAGCTCAGCTACTTGCATCTCCATCCTAGCTCCAACAAGAGCCGGTTTGAAGCAATGCTGATATACTTATCCGTTCACAGAGATCTAAAGGAAAGCAAAATTCTTCACAATCTCCCTTGCAAATTTCCTCTGGAGTAAAGGTTCCTAAATTTTGATGTAATCAAAATTCCTGGGGAGCTTGTTTAAGCCATCTTTCTCTGGTCCACTCTCAGATAGTCTGATTTAGGTCTCCAATCAGAACAGAAACCCTTAGTCAAGAATCTTCTAGAGATTCTCAGTTCCTATGGTGAATAATTTCTTCCATCAAGCCTAACAAATTGATGTGCTACAGATCCACCAACCCTTTAATCTATAGTTCTGAAATTCAAAAGCTCTGAAATCTAAAATCTTTACATAACTCATCTGTCAGGAAAACATGTTGTGAACTGAACTCGTTTGGGGGTAAAACCTGACCTTAACTCACTAGAAACATTTTTAAGTCTTTGATTGCCTAACTGCATGTATTCAAACGTTTTTCTGTGGAAATAGTAATGTGATAATTTCAATGTATGACTCCATAGCTTCTCGGAGTGTCCCAAAATATAAAATCCATGCTCCATTTTACTTTCCCGAAAATTTAAACATTTGATTTGTGAAATATGTTTAGATCCAACTCAAGATACACCTGTGGACCTAAATGAAATTCCTTATAACTTTGGTAACTCTAACGATAAAGGTTTTATTTCCTGAGCATTTATCCCAGGAGTTGCCTCCATTTTTCCAAGGCAGCTTGGTCTTCAGAAAGAAGAGGCAGAAATACTGCAAATTACAGTGACCACTGGCATTCCTGGACACCTGCATTTGAAAGTACTGTTATCTTCAGGACAATATTCCAGCATTCAATTTGATTCCAACAAAAACATGTTGAATAATAAGTGAACAAATGAATGGAAAAGAAGGGGGAAAAGCAGGCAGATTGGGCACAGTCTATTACTGATTCTAGGAACACAGCTAAGGCACAGGATCCTTCTCCTACTGAATGGGCCTTGATTGGTAAATTCACAGAAAGTAAAAAGGTGAAATTGAGTGAACATACAGATTCTTTCTCTTCTTTCTTCTCTGTCCTCTTTTTCCTTCAGAGTACTCAACAAAATTTTCATTATATATTCTGTGTATTTTATTTCCCATCACTCTCCAGAGAGTGAGTTCTGTGGAAGTAGAGATCACATATCTTCCTCTTTACCCTTTTATACCGAGTCCCTAAAGTTGTGCTTAAAGCAACTGGATAAATATTCCTTAAACAATGAATGAATGAATCAGTCTGTGATATCTAATCTAGCAGCTTCCAGAGACTTTATGTTTTCAGATCCACCCCCCAGGCTTGGTTTTCCCAAAGCCCACACATGAGTAAGCAGAAAAATTTGGGAGGATGGAATGGTAGCTTATCAACATGTCCCCAAAGAACCTATTCACCCATCCATTCCAGACAACTTGTTCTTCTGAGAAATTACTGAATTTTACTAAATTTTAAAAAATTTCTGCTGCTAAAATTCTGCTGTACTGTTTTTGATGGCCCTGGGGGGGGGGGATCCACTTTGTCTCTAACCTTCCTGTCCTTATGCTGATTTCATTTTTCATTTCATAGAGTCCCAGGAGAGATTTTCTAGAGTAGAAAAATAAATTCCAATGCTTTCATAAATTTTTTCTGTAATCGTGAAGCTTCTTGGCAAACAGTAAAAGAAAAGGGGAAGTAATCTTCTCTGAATGCAATTTAAAAGAAAATTAGATGTCCTTCCACCTGGAAAATCAAATGGCTTCAGGAGATGGCTTTCCTCAGCAAGGGTTCGTTTTGGTAAGTAACTGGTAGAATATCAGTGTGCTTATAGCATGATCATTAAGGTCCTAATGAAGATGGAAAATTGAAACATTTTCCCCTTATAACCAAATACTGATATAATTCATATTATAATTTCCTAAGCTTCTAGATTCCAAATTCTCATCTTTTCTCAGGAAAAACAAATAATCAAAAGAAAGCAATTTTTAAAGGTTTCAGCTTAAAAAAAATTGATGAATTTGCCTGAGTTAATGCATATAATTCCAGAAACAAGGAGAGGCAAAAATAGACCTTTCAATATTATTTTAGTGGAAGTGAGCTCCAATATATCATATAGCCTTTTTAATTAAGAAGAATGTGTCAAACACATTTCTGAATACTGCAGCTATTTTACTACCATATATATATATATATATATATATATATATATATATATATATATATATAGCATTTACTTCATCAAATGAAATCTGCATCCAAATTGTATGATTTTCTATAAATACTAAATATATGTAGTAATTATAAACAACAAAATGATATTAAAATATAAGTGTGGGTAATCCTTGCAGTTTGCATTCTTCACATTGGTGCTATAGCAAACTTGTGACTGCAGAGCAAACTTGTGACTGCAGAGCCACAACCTCCAGAGTCACTCGTAAAAAGTAGCAACATCAAATATTAAGTCAGTATGTGCCAAGATTCATCCTCACAACTTTGTGCATCTTTTCAGCCTAACCCCACAAAAAAAGTCATTTTTTAAACTAAAGACTAACATGATAAAAGGAGCTTTCCCAACAGGAGGAAGTCTTGATGCTAATTGATAAGAATTTGTTACCTAGAGATGTTTCTGGTTGTTCCACTGTCATGCCACAATCTTAAATAAAAAGCCAGGGAAAGACAAAAAAAATGCAGGAAGAAGGAGGTAGAGAAGAAAGCAAAATGGTAATCAAAAAGAAATCAAAAAAAGTCATAATTGTTATTTTTGTAAGCACTAAGAAAGAGTAACACTTAGACTAACAATAACAACCCACGTTTTCATCTATAGTAGATGCTTCAGGAATTATAAAGATAAAAGAATTTACAAAGAAAATGTAACACTAATTATTCAAGCTTTAAAATATTCACATTTCTTAATAAACATGGAATCAACATGTAACACATCAACATAAGTAACACATTAGTAAAAATGACAATTACCTATTTTTAAGAAATGTATTTTAAATAGTCAAGGAATTCTAAATACTTAAGCAGACTTATTTCCAATTGAGCATCTAGATCAACTTCAGCTGCCTAATCAACCAAGCAGAGGATTGTCCGACACTGAAGGCTGGGTATTTAAGCCCTAACAACTCTTTTTACCATTTCTGTGACTTCTGGCAAGATTCCCAACCTCTCTGGTCCTGAAATTTTACAACTGTAAAATAGGAGTAGTAATATTACATAATGTCTTGTGACTAGTAAATGAAGCAATAGAATAGTTTCAAGATGCCACATGTAACAAATATTTTATACTCTGAAGCAAAATGGGAAGATGAAAACAATGTATGGATTCTTGATTATTCAATTAAAGGCTAATCCCTGATTTACGTATGATACTTTTTCTACTTTGTTAAAAATCTTCATTCTGTTACTTAAGAATTGGAAAAATCTTCACTTTGTTACTTAAAAGCTCTTTCTTTTGGTATGGTTTTAGTGAATGGCTACTGTTTTGGTTTTGTGCTCTGTTCCCATTTTCCTCAGTTGGCAAAATAGGCACTGTTATTTCTGCACATTTTCTGTGAACCGTGACTGATCCTTGCAATCCAAGTCATAATATTGAGGTAATAATATGTGGATGGCAGAGGTCCCCACATGAACCTAAAGCATGGTTGCAGAAAGATTCAGCTGTGCTTGAAAACAGCAAAAGTTAGTTTATTTACTTGAAAGAATAAAAAAAAAATCAGAAGAAAAAACTTATTAAATGATAAGAAATAGCCTTAAAAGAACTACCAGTTAATGATCACTGACCAGAGTCAGAGGTTGATTCAAAGGTCAGTATATTATCTGTTGCCTGGGTTTATATTTTTCTTGATAAAACTTCTCTGGATCTTTCAAGGAGGTCATATTAAAACTAAACGCACTGAATTTCACCAGCCACTGGAGTTGACAAGGAAGAAGTGCCATGTAGAAGTTTGAGGAAAGGTGCTTAATGCAAACTTGGGAGAGGGCTTCTCCCAGCTTGGGTGGTCTCACCCTGGAGGAACCCTAAGCAGGCTCACTAGGGCTGTCAGTGGTGAGCAGCACTACCCTGCCTGCCTCTGGAAGCACAATGCAAGAACTCACCCTCCAAGAAAGCTCCTTTGATGACAAGCTCCAATCACCACGGTAACAGGGCAGCACTTTCAGATTGCAGACTTCACCAGATAAACCAAACCTGGAGAGAAGAAAAACAACCAACAACTAGCAGTCACAAAGGTGCTATGTTTGTGAGACCGTGAGAAGACCTGGAAACACAAGGGGACCAGGGGAGCCAATGGTAACCAAGAGGCAGAGACTAAGGAAGAGAGAAGAAAGCTCAATACCTGGACAGTACTATTTGCTACTGTTAGGTGCATTTCATGAAGCTCAGTTCGGTATTTCCAGTTGGATGGCATTGGCCAGTCCCTTAACTTTTAGAGCCAGAAACATACAGCCTCAATTTCCTCACCTGGACAACAGAGTAACCACAGAATATCTTTTAGAATGAAACAGGATGACTTAGTCAAAATATTTCTTAAATGTTAAAGTACAATATGAATACAGTTATAAATGACTGAATGACAGAGATAGATTCTGAGAAGTGGTGTCATTAGGTGATCTTGTGCAAACACCATAGAATGTGCCTACACACACTAGGCAATATAGCCTACTACACCCCTGGTTTATCTAGTGTCAAGTGTGTAATACATAAAACAGGGATCATTGCATATGCAGTTCACTGTGCACTGAAACATCCTTATAATACAGTGGGATGTGGCTGTATTAGCTTTAATATTTAACAGTGGATTATTATGCAACTTTCAGTGCTGGGATTCTCTGAGGACTTAACCTGCAGTATATCCATTTCAGATCTCACAGCTGAAAGTATGTCTTCAAGGAGAAAGAATGAAGAGGGAATGAGCTAACTGGATTAGAAAGTGGGAGGGAAAGAAAAACCCACCCAGTTATACCCAGAGGACTGGTGGAATTGTGAAGGAAGGAAAGAACTATGTTGTGTATATTCTGGCTATATATAAAACTCTGAGGAAGAAATTGTCACTCTTGTTTTTGAGATAAGGCAAATGAGACTCAGGTTAAAGGCCATACCTATGATCACACAGCAAATAAAGGACAAAACTGCCATTTGTAATCTATATCTTTCTGGCTCTAAAATCAGATGGCTTTATTCTTCTTTTCCATTTTTTCTTCCTTCCTTCCTTCCTTCCTTCCTTCCTTCCTTCCTTCCTTCCT
>PVLA01007755.1:0-19933 GCA_004027455.1 Hydrochoerus hydrochaeris | reverse complement strand
TCACATCACTGCAAGCCCGCTCCAAATCTTTCTGCATACTCAGTAGCTGCCTTTGGCTCCCCATAAAAGAGTCTTCCAGCTATGTTTGTACTACTTTCTAAAAACGTTCTTTTGGGTGGTAAAATGTTTTATTTCTTTGCAGGGGTGTATCCTGAAAACAGTAAAACAAGCTCACGCAGATGAAGAATAAAATTCTTCCCCTGTGTAAATGTGATACATGTAGCCAGCCTGGAAAGGAACTTAAATTCAGGGCATATAAGCTGAGTGAGAATGAAACCAGCAGTCAGTGCCGAGAGCAAAGCCACAGGCCTGTGGCTTCCTGCTATAGAGGGCCGCAGTGCCAGGGAGATGGTGCGGGGCTGTATCCACGGTGGGAAGACCTTGTCCCATGAGTCAGAACTTTACGAAATGGGGTACGTAGGGAAACACATGTGGTATTAATAGGAAACACGCAATCCCCCTTGGCTGCTTTTCAAGCATCACTATTTGAATAATTTGGGGACTCATTTTTTTTAACTTTGAAAAGTTCTCCTAGGACTAGGCTGATTATCAGATGAGAATATATTCTGGACTCTGCCAACAGAGAAAACTTGGCTGAATCAGATGAATTTTTTTTAACATTGTATATACTTCTGCTAAGGAAAGATCTGCTTCCCCCTAATTACCCCTCCCTTTCCAGAGAACAAACTCAAATTCGAGAGTTTAAATCTTTCCTTCACAAGATGAAAGACTTTCAATGTTCTTCCCAAATAAAATCCCTGGTGCTCATTGTTGGATGCCAAGCCAAATGTTGAAGACAATCACACCTCTGTTACCTAAAATGCCCTGAATTAATGGGCTAACTCCTTCCAAAAGAGCTAAAATCCTACACAGTGTACTTACTTCTAGCAGCTCACTAAATTGTGTTGGACCGTCCTAGTCCCTGGCTTTATGCTCAAGGACACATAGTAACCAAAATGAAGAACCTACAGCAATGTGGAGTTTGTTTTGTTTTGCTGTTTTTGTTTTTTGGATTGTTGTTGTTGTTGTTGTTTTACCAAAGACAAAAGCCTCCCAAGAAGAAAAAGAGAACTTAAAATGTGACCTAAATTGAGCCAAGTTTATACAAAAGAGGTTTGGGGAAGATGGAGAAGAGAAGATGGAAAAGCAGGAAAAAAGGCTTAAATTTCAATGACTGTGTGATCTCAGAAAGGTTCCCAAGTCACTAACTTTCTGGGCCACATCTGTAAAACAGGATTAAAGATGCCCAGCTAATGCATAAGTGAAATAACCATTGTGAAATTTCCTGGCTCAGTTCCAGACACTAAGTAATGCTCAATTATTGCTGGGTTCATTCCTTCTTTCTTTATCTGTCTACAGGATTGATGTGAAGATCCAATTAGATCATCGGGGGTGGCCCGGAATGCCATTTATACATAAGAGTGTTGTAACAAAGAAAAAAGAAAATATAAAGAGAGGCATTTAAAGAACAAGGACCCAGGTCTCAAAAGTATTTCTGTGTTTACTTCAGCATTATTCAGAATAGCCAAGACACAGAAGCAACCTAAACGCTCAGAGAGAGATAAAGAAAATGTAGTATATACATGCAATGGAATATTATTTAACCTTAAAAAGGAAATTCTGCCATTTGAGACAACATGGATGAACCTGCAGGAAGATGCTAAGTGGCATACACCAGAAACAAAAAAATTACATTATGCCAATTATGTGATGAATCTAAAATAGTCAAATACATAGAAGCAGAATAGCCAAGTGGTTGCTGAAAACTGGAGAGAAGGTAAAACCAGGAGTTATTCAATGGGCACATAATTCAACAAGATAAGTACTAAAGATCTACTTTACAACATATTGTCTATAATTAACAATACTATATTATGTACTTAATTTTTTTTCTAAGTTGACAATGCTATGTTAAGTGTTCTTACTATGAAATAAAAAATAAAAGGATGACTGGAAATTTTTGGAGGCAACAAGTAGATTTATGGCATAGATTAGGATGGTTTCATGAGCATATATTCATCACTCAACTTATCAAGTTGTTATACATTAAATATATAAATATGTACAGTCCCATTGTGTTAATCATACCTCAATAGAATGGCTTTTAAAAGAGAAAAACCTGGGTATTAGTTACACTATAACTCTCAATATGGTCTTGCAACTTTCTTATAAATCTAAAATTATTTCATAATACGAAGTTTACTTTAAAAGTTAAAGATGGAGAAGGAGAAAAAGGAACAAGAGAAGGCACACCTCAGAAAGCCTCTAAGAGGCAGACCTTAGCATTGTTCCAGATCTTCCTGACAAATTCAAACTCCTGGTTGACTTCTCAGGGAGAGAAACCAAACAATACACAGCTCTCCCTTAAATGTAGTCTATCAGAGAAACCAGCAGAGATCAACTGGGGAGAATGTCAAAATTATGGACCATCCCAATTATTCTTCCAACAAATATTTTGGCAGTATGGTACCAGTTAATCTTACCTGTCAACTTGACTGGATTAATAGAATCCTAGAGAGATAATGGGGAGAAATGCCCATCAGTGTATCTTCCCACTCATGTTTGCGGCCGAATGTGTGGTTACAGGGTTGGACCCAGTTAGAAAGGTGGGGAACTGGGGGTGTGCCTTTGGAAAGTGAATCTCTTCCACAGCTCTTCCCTCTCCTCTTCTTGCAGACCAGAAGTGAGCAGTTTGCTCCACCATGCCCTTCCCCCACAATGTTCCACCTTATCTCACTCAGCCCTGCAGCAGTGGAACCAACCAACCAAGGACTAAACCCTGAGCCAAAGAAGCCACTTCCTCCTGTAAGTTAGGTATTCCAGGCATTTTGTCCCAGCAGCAGGAAGGCTGAGCAACACAGGTATCTACATGTGCAATACACTGTTCAAGACACTGTGAATTAAGTGAGCAAAGGAAAAGATTTCTGCCCAACCTGAGCTTCTACCATAGTGAAAAAATACTGCACAATATATTTAAATGAGCACCATAAATAGGATAGGTGGTTCCGAAAGCCAAAGTAGAAAAGAATTGAAAATATTAATGTAAATATCTTAAAGGAATTGAGCTCAGAGAATACCAAAGAAGAGATCCAGAAAGAGACTTCAAAGACCCTAAAATAAGAGAGTACGTGTTCAATTCAAAGAATGGCAAAGCTCTTCAACCTGGATAGAAGACAGATCAAAGGAGAGAGAAAGAAGAAGTAAACTCATAAGGCAATGGGGAGTGGAAGGTCTTGGTGGTCTTGGAGGACACAGAAAGGCATTTATCTTTCACTTGGTAATAATTAGGAAGCCACTGAAGGGTGGGAAGAGGACCAAAACTATCTCATTCATGCTTTAAGAGGATTGCTTTGGATTCTTGATTTAAGAGAACAGAGGCAGAAGCAAGGGGAAAAGGTTGGAATCCACTGTCATTTTCCAAGGACAGGAAGACTAACCATTGTGTGGAGGAATGATTTATTTACATGACATAACAGTAGTGTCTGGGAGGAAACAATTATGCCTATAGTATAACGCTCTAAATTGATATCACCGCCTAAAAATCTGCCATTTTTCAAAAGCAAGTAAGAAGGAAGGCTGTACAAGTGCCCACCATTAATTTCTAGGTTAATGTTTGCCCCTAAGATATCACCTATTTGTTATCTATAAGAAGGCAATCTAATTAGCCTACCAGGTCTTTTGAAATAGATACACCTGTGTAATGGACTGAATTTATCCACAATTTTTCATTGTCAGGCACTGTGTAATGTCTTCAAACATCAAAGTACAAAAAAAAAGAAGAAAAAATAAACCCATTTCAGTGATGCAGCGATCTGATCTATTTTTCAACTGACTAAGTCTTAAAGGTGATAATAGAGAATTGAGAAGCCAAATTCATCACTAGCAAAATTGAAATTTGGGGAAGCCTGAATAGTTGAACTTTCCCCCATGGCAGGAGGAACATGGGATAAAAAGAATCCCACTATAAGGAAATTGTGTCTGAGATACAGAATGACTTTTTTCAGGCTGAAAGGCCTCAGGCACAATCAAAATCGAGATGCATCAAGAAACTAGATGCATAAGTTTGAAAAAACTTAGGACCAGAAGACACATGCTTTTGGAAAATTATTCAGACAAGAAGTACCCAGCAAAGAGAAAGATCCAATCACAAGGTCCTTTCTATATAGGAAACAGATAGAGTTCCACTAGTCAAGAGCTGGGTAGCTGCTTTGAGGGCAGTCAAATCCAAGCCTCATGGTAGAGCTGGGGAATCTAGATGGAAAAAAAGATCGATTTCCTCTGTAACTAGGAAAATCCTCAGGGAAGCTGTCTTCTGCGCCTTGTGACATTCCAACAGTGAATGGTAAAACAAAATAGAGCTCACAGTTAAAATTCTGATATTTTTATAAAGCTGAATTGGATTTGACAATTCCTTGTGCATATTTAGAATTCCTTTATCTGGTCACAAAATCAAATTGTAAATGATCAGTGACCAGTAAAGTAGGCAACATAGTTTGCCTTCTGTGAAGCAAATATACCAACGAGAAATGTGCATAAACCCTAGAGGACAGGAGTATTTATGGCTGAACCACAAAATCTTCAGTGAGGCTGGAGGCAGAGGTGATTGTGAAAAGTTGCCAACAATGAACAAGAATAAGTTTACAGAGATATTACAAAAACATTTTTTAAAAGCAAGCACTTTAGTCTACAGTTTGACTCCATGGGCTGGAAATCTAAAACTGCCATTCACTCATTTCTTTTTACTTTAGCTATATCACTAAACCTCTGTTCTCTCAACTGTACAATGAAAATAATAAGTTAAAGAAGGCAGTAACCATGATTATAAAGCATATAGTGTGTAGCCAGTGCTCAATAAACTCACCTGCTTCTTTCACCTTAGTACATATGGACCCAATTATTTTAGCATGATACAGACAAAGATTAAAAGTACAAACTTACAAATGACTACATAATTTGACTAATTACCCGAGGTGATTTTATTAGCAATAACTTCACCTTGAGCCCCTTATTAATTCACCTTTAAATGAGCCACAAAATTTCTAGAGTTTTTATTAATTTAATAAACATTTATTGAATTTGTACCATAGGGCATGTATCAAATGAAAAGGCCAGTGTTGTTTATCTTCTGCACAGCCTATAGACATATCTGCAAAATAACCGCCACATTAGGATAATCATGATTATAGGAGAGTATATTGTGAAACTTCAGAAGAAGGAATGAGTAACTCTACCTAAGGAAAAATGTTAACTAATATTTAATATTTATTAAGTACTTAGAATTCATCAAACAATATTTTAAATAATTTACATATAACAACTGTTAAGCATCACAATATCCAAGAACTATGATTGTTTCTATTTTATCAGAAATCTGAGGCCCCAGAAGGTCAAGTCACTTGTCCAAAGTCACACAGCTAGTAAGAGACAGAGTCAAGATCTGAATTCAAACACTCTGGCCCCAGAACCCATATTACAGGGTGCTGCAGACATTGGTGGATGCTTTATAAAGAAGGTAACAGTGGAAGCAGGATGTGTAGGACAAACAACGTCAGTACAGTGATAGCATGAGACAGGATATGGAATCTCAGGGTTTGCAGATAGTTTGAAAGGCTGTGTAGAAAAAATAAAGGAATAGACCAAAACCTGGACAAGACTAAAGCTGATAAAGTTGTCTGTTAACCTAATGCTTCTGATATCCCTCCAGTTGTTCTGTTAGAATCAAATTCTTAAAATTGCCTTTCCTGCGGTTCAGAAGTCAAATTTATGTCCCCTCCTTTGGTCTCTAATTCAACAGCCAGCTTGTTGGCTTATCAGAACAAATATCTTACTATAAAGGAAAATCATGGAATTACTCACATTTAATAAACAAAGTTTACTTTTGTTTTGTTTTGCTTTGTTTTGTTTTGTACCAGTGATTGAACCCATGACCTCACATTTGCCAGGCAGGCACTGTGCTGCTGAGCTGCATCACTGACTCCTAAACCAACTATTTTAAAATCAAATTATTTAATGTTACTTGTATGCCCTCTCAACATTGAATATTTAAAGATTATTCCAGGTGTGTGACCATGTGGTTTAGAAGGCTACATTTTTGCCATGATAAAAGATACTACACTATTTCAGTGGAAAACTATCATCTAATTTTCCATGGATTTTATGGAGAGGTGAGAGTGACAAAGATATATAAGGGAAGTGCTTGACTTAATAAAATTTAATAACTCTAGATTCTAGGAGATTCCTGAAAAAAATGCCTAAAGAAGCAAATACTAGTTTATAACAAATATATACTCTCATCAGGCAATTTTTGCCTTCTGGTAAATCTCTACCAAGAAAGCTATGGATTACGCAAAAATATGCTGAGAGGCAATATGTAAATCACAGGCCTGGGTAGCACCCAGAATGGGCCAGCATCACTCTTTGCTCATGAGGTGTCAAGGTGAGAACATCTATTCTAGGAACCACAGTGACCTATGTTTAAAGGATTATTGGGGATTATGCATGTGACACAAGACATAATATTGCGAGAAGGATTTATGGTTCGGAGGAAACAAAATTTAAGTTTGTTGAATCAGCTAAGGAGAACACTAAAGTAAGAAAACTTGAAGATGCTTGACAAAATGAAAATAAGAGGTCAAGAAATACCATAAAGAAGACAGAGGAATAGCTCATAATTGCATATTGGAGCTCTGAGATAACGATGAACTGAAGAGACACCATCCCCCGATGGGGTGAGGGGATGCATGTTGATTCTACAGGTAAAAGAAAGAGAGCTGAGTAGTGGGTTCCTGGGTAATGTCATCTGTTCAACAAAAATGAGGATAAAGTTTTCTGGCTTGAATTAGAAAACCGAGGATCTTCTTTGCCCTGTCCCTTCCGACACCCCTCTCACCCGCCCATCGCTTGATACTTTTGATCCTACCTCCAAGGTATGTTCACTGTAGACCCACATCTCTGTCCTCCAATGCCACCAACACAGTCTAACCTACAATTATTCCTAGGCTGGATCTTTTTCAAAAGCTTCCCAGCTGTTCTCCCCACTTCTTCTATTAACCCTCAATCCATTCTCCACACATCTGCCAGAGAGAGATTCCAAAGGTGAAAACTGACCCCAGTTCCCCATGGCTATTTGAAGACAATAAAAATCCCTTCATCAGCCAACATTATTTTAGATCTGACCCAGCCTAACTATATGCCATTCTTTCCCACTATCTGTGGTTTGGTCATGTTGACCCGTTTTCCATCTTTCAGACACACTTAGGGCTTTCTGCAGGCTACTTGCTTTCACTAAAATGCTCTTCTCTGGCTTGATCCCTTATTTATGTCTATCTGGAGGGCTTTTTCCCTATCTAGAAACCTCAGGCTAAATGCCTTCTTTTCAAAGGGTCCCTCAAAGACCAGCTTGTCTATAAAAATATCCTGGCAGCTACACTAAAGCAAGGATTTGGTGGTTAAAAGGAAACAGCAGGAAACTGACTGCTTGATTTCAAACCCTAGAAGCCTCTTCTGTGCATCTCTGGGCAAGAGAACTGAATTATTCTATACTATTAGTTTCCCACCACAAAAGGAAAATAAATTAGTTATTTAGACGCTGATTGGGAAGATTAAATGTCAATAAACATAAAGAACATATAATAATGTCCAGTCCATATAAATGTTCAGTGAGTGTTTATTACCACAGTGCCATGTTCACATCTCTCTAACAGTTTACTTTATAGTTTTACATTTATTGTCTAGCTGATCCACTATTTCATAAGCTCTAGGAGAACAGATAACTGTTTCTTATCCCTAGTGCCTATAAGAATGCCATCTGTTCAAGTCAATAGTTGATGTTAACTCATTCAGATTCTGTCAGAATCTATATCCTGGTAGATCTGAAGCTGTGTCAAAAAGAAGGTTGAACTCATTAGCCATAGTGAGCCTGCCAGTAAGAATGCCTGAGAGGCCAAGTGTCTAAGAGGCAGAGAACAGAAAGATTCCCAAGCTTGAAGGAAAGCTCATGTATCAGGTGGAAGAATAGAAAGTCATGGTACAAAACAAAGCATCTCATTCTGAGATGAAAGTGAAATTCAAATTAGCAATTTTTGCCCTAGGTCAGAGGAGAGATGGAAAAGATGAGAGTTTTGAAAACAAAAAGAGGCAGAGAACTAAAGTTATTGATAGAAAGTTAACTTCTAGAGTATCAGGGGAAGAGATGAAAAAGTAAAAAGCCAGGCCAGATGGTAAAGTCACTAAGAAAAGTAGAAGAGAATTCCCAAAGGTCACTTAATGATGATGGGAGGCCATGTTGGACCTTGGGGCGCTGGGAAAACAGGCGGCTGCCAGCATACCGCCCTGGTAAGTGGCTGTGGCCTGGCAAGCCGAGGCTGCCCCAGGCAAGAACCATATCAGCGTTTCCTGAGACCAATGACGCACCATGTTGGACCTTGGGAGGCTGGGAAAATGGGCAACCAGTTCACCCTCTGGTGGGCAGCTGTGAACCTACCGGGCGCGGCCTAAGAATCAGACATCCATCCATCCTTCCCCCCTCTCCCAGCTAGCAAGTGAGAGCCGGAGATCTGAGCATGTCTTGCAAGTTTGAGTATACGTGATATAGCAAGTAAGGGGGATTTTCTTCTGCCATCTCTTTGAGGGCAAATATTTTTATCTGTTTTGCTCAATGGTATTGCTCTATTCAATATTCTGTTCTTGTAATTTTGGTATTTCCTTCGATATTGCTCTGCCTGATTGAAGGAACAACTATTGTGAAGAAAACCAGATATACTGTTGTGCCTATTGCTGTTGTCCCAGTGGCCTGCTGTGAGATTCTGCACCGTTTCATTGTACTGCCTCAATTGGCTATGTCCTGTCTTTTTTGCTGTATTTTACTACCTTCACAACAAAATAAATAAATAAAATAAAAAATAATAATAAATAATGATGATGGGAAACAAATAGCCTAAATGACAACTTGAGTTTCTCAA
This sequence comes from Hydrochoerus hydrochaeris, assembly GCA_004027455.1. NCBI lineage: Eukaryota > Metazoa > Chordata > Mammalia > Rodentia > Hydrochaeridae > Hydrochoerus > Hydrochoerus hydrochaeris. Next base: position 10,973 of record PVLA01007755.1, on the reverse strand, counting down.
GAACAAAGTTGATACATGTTAGTAGGAAAGTTAACAAGAAGAGGGAAGAAATTGGCAGCATTCATTTTTAGTCACATGAATTAAAAGCATTGGGAGCATCCTGAAGTAGAGTTGAAGGATGAAGTCGTCCAGGGCAATGTATCAGTGAAGGGAGAGGCAGAATGGGTAGCATTCAGGGATCTCAGACAGCTCTGATCAGATCAAGGCTGAGGAGATACTGTGATACTGTGATAGTCATCACTCCTTGAATGGACGGCAGAACCACAGGTTGGTGTAATCTAGATACCATTTCTGGTAGATGCAACTACCTTAAGCTCATGTAACGTTTCTTATTCCACCTCAATCTCTTTTTCCATTGTACTGCAGTTCAGAGGTGAAATTTTGAGAGTGGGTTGCTATAAATGGTTCTGCTATAAATGGGTTGAAGAATCCTTCCAGGAGATATCAGGAATGAAATGGTACAAATCAAATGCCTATGTAGGAAGCATAAGGCACCAGAGGCTGTTGACAGCAACATAACTCCCCAGGGAAAGTTTCAGGCTACAATTGGTTTCGGCAGACGCAAGAACCCGCCATCTTCCTCTTCCTTCCTCCCATGAACTGCCCAGATCGCCTCCTCAGATCAGAGCTAAGACTGCAGTGTGCATCAGCCAGATCATGGGGAATACTTGGGAGGAATTCTAGCACTCAGTCCTTCTTCACTGTGAGCAGTAGGTCAGGTGAATTACTTCAAATACATGCAAGGCCCTCCTGTTTCCATGGTAACTGCTCTAAGAACCGTAACAATGTCAGTCATAAGAACGGTGAAATCATAACTTGAGCCCCATCTTGCTGACAGAGATATCTTGAGGAGTAGCCACTGCTCAGTGTCTGACTTCTTGCCTCTCTTTCTGAGGAGAATGTTTTGTTTACACCCAATCAGTTATGGGAATAAGGGGAAATGGTGGTTCGTCATTTTTCCTTCTGCTTCACTGGGCCTACCTCTGTCTGTATTTTGCTGATATGCTTGTAATTCACTTCACTGCTTGAAATTACAGATGGAACAATTCATTTTTCACTCTCTTTCCTGCCTAGGTATAAGCACTTGAAGACAAAATATTGATTCTTTTCCATATACTTAAATAAAATAAGGGCTTGTTCATTTTCATTATATTGCATCAGTTGTTTTAATTTTTTGTATCTGTTTTGGCAAAGCAAGCTCACAATATCGGGAGTTGAAGTTCTAATCCAGGAACCCTGAAATAAGATCCAATGACTTTGACCTGTGCTGAGAAATGGGGTAGACATCTCAACTGACAAACACTTCTTTCATAAACTAGAGAAGTTGATCAGCAATTTATATTTCTTTTCCTTTCATGGAAAATCTATACTCGATAGTGTAAAACAACAAAATAGTATCTTCATTTATCTAAGCCTACATGATAATTCTCACACACAAAAATTGGGGGCGCATTATCATTCAAAATCTGTTGGTTATTTTACTTGATTAGTTTTATCTTTTTAATGTAAATGTTAAGAAACTCTTGTCCTGCATAATATTTTTATCTTTTCCTTTCTATTCTAAAGGGTCTCAAAGCAAAAACCTTTCTGTGAGTTTATTAGAACCTTCAGTTTGGATACTGAATTGTTACAAAACCAATATTTTTTACATTTTTCTTCTTAATAACATTCTTTGACCCAGAGAGAACTAAAAAATAAGCTATTTGATGTCTAAAATTGCAGAGATAAACTGACATTGTGTTCTGAAGGTGTCTTTTCAAGAGAAAAATGGAATTTTTAAAAAACATAATCAAGTTTTACAGAGCCTCTCACCCCCAGGTCATCAGTTCAGACTTGTCTGAGGATGGAAAGTCACATGCCATGGTGGTAGCTGCTGGGCCATCAGCGCCCTGTGAGAAATGAGTTAGAGGCCCCAGGGGAGGGCATTGCTTTGTAGCCGCCACCCCATAATTGACACCCATGTATTCTTCAGGGAATAACAATCCCAACAGAAGTCCATAGATTCAGCCTAAGGGTCCTCTCACTTGGTCCTCACCACCCTTATGCTTGCAAATTTCTGTTTTCAAAAGTAAGCTCTCTAGGGAATGGCATTGCTTCTTTAAAAATCACTCTTCAACGTTTGTGCCTGCTGTCACATTTAATTCATGCAGGCTGGGGAGCAAAACTCCTAAGGAGCACAAGGAAGAAAAGGAGGAGACAAACAGGTGAAGGAGAATAAGCAGTAAGAAAATAAAGAGAAAGAAAGAGTAGAGGCAGAGAAAGTAAAAGAAAAAGAGGGAAAACAAGAAAAAAGAGAAATGAAGAGGAGGTAGGAGAAAGAAATGAAGGAGTGAGAGCTATGAGATGTCATAGGAATGAGTAGAAATCATTCCATTCCTGTAGGGCTTTTGTTTGTTTTATAGTCATTATTCTTACAACAAGAATCATTCTCGTATAGGAATTTCACCTTTTATCACTGCCAAATGTGACTAAAAATCCAGACCTAATACTGGAAATGAAGTTACTGGGAAAGACATTTATTTTGCATTCCAACCTTATGGGGAAAGCATCCCAAAAAAGTTCCATTCGACTGCAATGTCTGAAGAAAGAACCCCACGTCAGTGTGGGGACACAGGAAAGGTTGAATGTGCGATTCCTATTACCAAATGTGTCTCTGTAAACCACACTCCCACAAAAGAAGCAGCAGTTTAAGGAGTACTTCGTGACCTGTCTAAAATCTGTATTTGGGGATAAATTTATATGAATGAATTCCTTTCGGCAGGGGGAATAGCTCGTGCCATTATCCACTTCAAAACTTTAAAGACCAGTATACATGTTAGGCTATGGATATAAGATAATTACAAAGAAATGAGACTCAGAATAAAATTTATGTAAATAAATAATGATCCAAAGGTGACAGGAACGTGGCTGATGTGTGACAGAGCATGAACTTACCCTTCATAATGTAAATAAATCTTTCTAAAGAGAATCTTGCTTCTTCTGTCTTTATCCCTATGAGGATTTTTACTCCTTTTTCTAGGGACACTTAAAGATGTTAAGTCTTCCAGCTGCTCTTTTGACCAGCTGACTTATGCTTAAAACTAATTTGTTTGGTGGTAGCCTACAACCCAAAGGTCATATTTCTTCCGTAGGTTGGTTCAGTGAATTAAAAAAGGCCACCAAAGATAGTCCTCTCTCTACTTCCTCTTGGACTTAACTTATGTTTAGACAGACTATATTATTTGTCCCTTTTTTTTCCTAAGAAGACATGGGTTCCTTGGGGCGGGGGACTCTGGAGAGCTTGGAAGAACTTAACCACTGTCTACCTACCTGCAGTAAGATAAGTAAGTTAAGGTCCTTACACTGTACATACATAATTATTTTTCATTCTTGTTGGAAAACAGAAGACTTCATCCCATTCCCCAGTCTACTTTTTGTTGGAGGACCTACTGTCTGAGAAACACAAGCTAGGTTTCCTTCACGTTTGCCTCATACCACTAATAAAACTGCTATTTGCATAGATTCTTGCTTTTTATTTCTTTTCTTGAGGACAGAAGTGGTAACTGGAATCTAAATCCCTCACCACAAAAACAAGAAAAGCTGTCACTTACTGTACTTCAGTTTAGGGCTAGGTGCTTTATCTATAGTTTTGTGTGGTTTTGTTTGTTTCCTTGCTTGGTTCTTTGTTTGCAGTAGTGGGTATTGAATCCAGGGCCTTCTCATTAAACTCAACTCCCAGCTATTTTTTCATTTTTATATTTTGAGACAGGGTTGGCAGGTTACGCAACCTGGACTTGAACTTGTGTCCCTCTTGCCTCAGTCACTCTGAGTGCCAGAATTACAAGCATGGACCACCACACCTAGTTACACACGTATTTCAAATTCTAAGAAGTCTCTAAAGGAGATGTTATTATCCTCTTTGCACTTATGAGACCAAGGATACCTAAGCTTATATGGTTATTACGAATTTAAATCAGCATTGAAGTTCAAGTTTACGGCTCTGAAATTCTCAGTTTCAGTGAATGACAACCAAATTTTACACTTTCCTCTCTATTTCTGATGAAAAATTTCTTCTGGTCAAAATGAAGATTCAACAGAAGTACCACTCCTCCTCGAAAAACAACGTCCAAATAGTACTATCATACAAAAAGGACATAACACTCAAGGACAAGATAATAGGAAGGTGACAGTAACAAAATTTGTAAGATAAAAAGTAGTAACTGATTCATCAGATTCAGAAAAACAAAATCCTAAAGTACTTATCAATAGTCCAGAAATAAGTTTATAGAGTTAGAAGAATACAAAGAGATTTGGGGATTAACAGCTCCCTGTACTTTGGAAGTGTGGGGTACAGGTGATACTGAAACAAATGATTTAATTGAAAGTCTTGATTAGAGACTGCAGCTGGTTAACTTTTCCTCTATCCAAGTAGACTAGATGTCTACTCTATGAGGAGGTTGAACTAGAGATTCTCAGAATCTCAAGGTCAGTAAGCAGAGCTGACAAATGAAATTTCACATTGAAAATTAGACATTTAGGTGAAGTCTATTTATGAATGCTTAAGAATACTAGTCTTCTTACTCAGTTCAGCACAAGAATTCTGAGAGCCTAAATACATTCTTTAAGAGGGAGATTGAAATATTTATCTCTGGGGAAAGTACTCAGCACAATAGAAAAGACCTACAGATAGATACTCACAGTGGCTTTTGTTCTCACCACTATCACTCTGATAGGTTTTGCAGCAAATTGCATCCATTAATAATGTTGTTTTCACTTACAGAATGATCGTTTCCCTACATCTCACTGTTTCAACAAGCAGTCCCGCATCACCAGATACTTGTGGAAAAGTTTCTGATGTGAAAGAGACCCAAACAGTGCACAGTGAAAGAATTAAAAATAAATAAGTGAAATACATCAGACTCGCATGTGTAAATGTTGTGTTGTCATCCTAGTGTAAAAAACTGAAACAGTAAATAAGATCCCAAATGCACAACAGTTATTGTGAAAGGGAAAAGGAAAGAAACTGCTCAAAAAGAAAGAACAACTGGGATGGGGAAAGGAGAAAAGAAAGAAGAGAAAAGACTGTGTGTGTATATATATTCATATATATGTACACAAGATAGATAACTACGCTTCCAGTCTCTATTAGTGAATCAAAAAGAATAGTTTGTGCTTTCATTGTTTGATGGTTTGATCATTTTTTCATGCCTAGATCCTGTAATCTAAACAACTATTTTGAAGATAGCACTACGTAATATATTAACCAGGGTTAATCTCTTCTTATTTTGTTTTGAAAGTCTATATCATCATTTTTTTGTTGTTTTTTAAAATAAATTTAAAAAAATAAAGTTGCAAGTATGTAGAATAAATCAAGCTGGAGATAAAAATAAATACAAGGAAGGGAAGCTACTTAAAATGAAAGTTTGTGGTAGTAAAATAAGTGAGCAAAGATAAAGTCAATGGATAGTTTGAAAGATAATACTGAGAAAATCTGTCAGACAGTCCAAAATAAAAAAGAGGAGTGGAAACGGAGGAAGGAAAGACAGATAGAACCATAGTCTGGAAGAAGCAGTATCCAAACAACAAGATTTTCAGGGGGAACAAACCCAGAGGAAATAGGAGAGAAATCAGGCTCATTTTTTCCTTTTCTTGAAGAACAGTGCATGTTTCCAGTCAAAGAGCTTCACTGTCCTGTCTTACAGAAGCTAAGATACCACGCATCTTTCTTCATTCCATCAACCCACTTAAGCAAGTTGGCGATGTTTCTATTAGAGGACTCCCTCTTCTTCTCTTGGCTTCCGTGTAACATTAACTGTGTGGTTCTGTCTCATGCTGACCTCCTTATCAAATTTTGTTCAGCAACAATTTTAGTGGTTTTCTCAGAATAAGCTTTTTAAATTTCTTTCCAATATACTCAGGCCAAGAATTTTTCAAATCAAGTGTTATTTCCTTTTTATTTTTTGCTAAACGGACATCTAGGGATGAGGGGAGATGGAGGGCAGGGAGGAAAAGAAGAAGTAAAAGTGATCAAGGTGTGATACAGGTATGCACCGATTCCCCGAGATTAATGTAATGGTTATGTATCGCAAACATATACTAATAAATGAAGGAAATAAAAAATATCTCATGAAAGAAAAGAAAACAATTCCTCTTCCATTCCCATGCCCTTCTTTTTTTTTAACTATAAGCAATCAGGACACAAGTTATACTTTTAACACTTTGCTTAGAAATCTTCTCTGCTAAATACCCAATTTCATTGCACAAAATATTTCACAAAACACTAAAAAACAGTCTACCAAGTATTTTGCTTTGTAATTAACAGGGAACATCTTTCCTCCAATTTCCAAAACTGGGTTCTCATTTTCATCTGGAGCATCAGGTTATGACCTTTACTATCCGTATTTTTGCCAGTATAGTTATTGTTTATGATTACTTAAGAAGATAGAGGGTTGCTCTCTAATTCTTCTCTTTTCCTTCTTAGCCTTCACCAGAAATGCCATATTTCTATCAATAATTCCTTTATGCCAATCTAGACTTTTTCCAAACACACACACTTCAAAACTGTCAGTTTCATACCTTTTATCCAGATCTACTTCTACACTTTAAGGTACTTGTTATGCACCCCTCTTGTTGAGCCCAAGATCTGTCTTAGTCTGTTTTGGCTACCATAACAAAATATCACAGGTTGTGTGACTTGAACAACAGAAATTTATTTGTCCACAGTTCTTGAGGTTAGAAGTCTTAGACAAAAGTTCAGTCTGCTTAGTTTCTTCTAGAGCTGTTCCAAGATTGCAGATGACCCTCGATCTCTTTCTCTCTGTGTGTGCACAAGGCAGAGAGGAAGAGGGAAGAAAGGCAAGAGAGGGAAGAGAAGGAGAGGGAGAGGAAGAGGGAGAGAGAAAGGGAGAGGGAGAGAGAGACAAATAGGAAGAAGGGAGTGGGCAGTAAGGTTATTAATCTTATGAATTAGATGCCTTTTCATCTGATTTCATTTAAATTTAATTTCATTCTTTCTCCTGAAGATTCTGTCTTCAAACACAGTCCCACTGAAAGTTAAAACTTCTACATTTGAACTTCGGGGCTGAGGCAATACAATCAGTCCACAGCACATGAAAAGAGAGAAACCATCAAAAATGTGAAACTAGCAGAGAAACTTGAGTATAAAAGGAGAAAAAAATATGTCTGGGAATGAGTTTAGGATGAATTAGTACCAGTGCAGAGAAAACTATTAAATAAAAGAATGGACAATTAACTCCGAGAAAGTGAAATGAAAACTGGGTCTGTAAGGAAAGTGTGATCACAACACACTACATGTAAAGACTGTGTATTAAGCCATAGTTATCAATGCTGAATTTGCTCTTAAACCTAAATTCCAATGGTTGAGTTAATCACACTCCTCAATGCATAGCTCCCCAGCATCTGTCCTCTAGCAGCCCCTCTCTTTTATTTATGTCTCCATTTCTCCTATATGCCAAGACCCGGATACACTTAAAGTGCATCATTTTTATATGAGATATTTTTAAATGTGTATTGCATTATTTTCACGCATTATAATTTACAAATGTATTTTGAAAAACATCTTATTCGTTTTTAAACTTCTTCACTCAGCATTATTCTTTTCAATCTGTCTCTATTTCTGTGGCTCTCAGTTCATTTTGTACGGCTGAAACAGAATACATTGGGTTAAATTAAATGAGCAGAAACTTATTTTTTCATGATTGCAGAGGCTTAGAAATTCCAGATGGAGGGGAAGTCACATGGCAAGCAATTTCTTGCTGTGTCATTCTGTGGTGGGCCAAGGGTAAAGAGAGGCCAAGAGTAAGATAAAGTACGATGGACCTAAACTCACCCTTTTAATAAATTACCTACTCCTGTAATAATAGCACTAATCTATTCAGGAGAGATTTTTTCCTTCTTCTTTGAGCTACTTACTCATTCCTTTGCCCATCTTTCTACTTATTTCTTTTCTTTTACTTGTAAGAATTTGTTTTACAGTTTAAAACTAGGTCTTTTTGACTTAGAAAAATAAGCAGACAAGAACACAAAACAATAAATCCACAAAGAAGCACAAAAGTTTCATGGGAAAACACATTTAATGGAAGTCATTGAGACTCAGTGAGCCTCAATTCTGTGATACCCTCAGTATCACAGAATGTGGCCTCAGTATCACAGAATGTGGCCTTATGTAGGAAAAAAAACTTTTATGGAGATAACCAAGTAAACTTGAGACCCTTAAGTTGGGATCTTACCCACATGACTGCTGTCCTTGTGAAGGGGAATTTGGGCAAAGCGACAGATAGGCACAGAGGAAAGGCGATTTGGAGAAGATGCCAGAGTATGTCCTATGAAGTTGAAGACAGAGCTGGGTCAGTGCATCTATAAGCCAGAGAATGCCAAGATTCCCAGAAAACCATTGAAAGCAAAGGCAGAAAGAAGCATAGGACAGATTCTCCCACAAGACTCCCAGAAGGAATCCATCCACCCCATTAACACGCTGATCTTGGAATTCCAAGTTTTGGAACAATAAAATAATGAATTGCTATTCTGTAAGCCACCAAATTTGTGGTGCTTTGTTTTGACAGCCCTTGGAAATTAATATAGTAGCTTAGGAATAAAAAATTGCAACTATCAATATTTACATGATATTGTAAAGATAGAAACACAAATATGAGATAGGAGTAAGGATAAAGAAATAGGAGGTAAGAGACTGAACTTTTCCACTACGAGTCATATACCATTACTTAAACTACATGTTCTCGCAGTGTTTAAAAATTACATCTTCAGAAAGCTATCTTGCCATATTTTAAGTTTCTGCTGCATCTTAACAAAGATAATTTCTACAAATTTAGTACCTTTACAGCATCAAAGAAGACATTTTGTTCTCGTATGAAAACGTTGGTATGTAGGGTTCAAAGCACACTGATATTTGGCTTTCTAGATTTATATATTATTGAAAAAGTCTTGGATTTGAGCCTGCATTCCAGTTGTTATTAATGGGCAAAAGCATTTGCATTTCAAGAGTTTGGCTGGTGGAGCAGCAAAATATTATGGAATACAAAGCATATAGAAATAGGTCTGAGTCCAAAGACCCTTGCTTGAGCCGCATGGCTTGAGGCAAGTGAATTTAAATCTCTGTACCTCAATTTCTTCGTCTGTATAATTGGACAGTGCAACAGCAGCTCATGGGAATTCTGCAAGTTTTAACAAGAAACATCTCTCCCAAGTCCTGATTCATAGCAACCACTTGATAAATGGTGGCCATATGGTTATGATATCCATGTTAAGAACCCTTCCCGTTCTCTGCCAGCTCTATCTTCAGCCACTGGTTTGAAATTCTCCATTCTACTCCCACATTCTTTACTCTTGATTCAAACCATTAGTCAATTTTGCTCACTTCTTACATGATTACGCTAAAGAGCAAAATCTCTGGTTTTAAGTCACAGATCTGTAACTTATTATACTGTTGCCATTGAGTAATCATTTAAATTTTCTGAGCTCTAAACTCTCACTTGCAGAGCAATTTAAGTAATACCTGTTGTGATGATAAAATGAAGTGAATATGGAAGGGCCTGGTACAATGACAGGTAGAGTACAAATGTCCAAAAGCTAATAGGCTCATTTTCCAATCCATAAAATAATGCTAAGTAAACACAACATCCTATATTCTTTCACTGTCCCAGGGAACATTTTGTGACTATTTAAGAGTTTGCCTCTATTCTTTCACTGTCCCAGGGAACATTTTGTGACTATTTAAGAGTTTGCCTCACACTTTAAAAGTTATAAATTAAAGAGACATGGATGTTATAAATATATGGGTTTATACATGAATTTCTAAACCCTTTGCTTCATAATATGCCAAATAATTGTTTGCACTCTATGCAAAGCAAACTGTCCAGATTTATTGAATGAATTTCCAATGAAACCCAGCACTTTAAAATATATGACAAAACCCTGCATGTTTGTCTAATATGAAAAAACTGTAAAAATTAAGAAGCCTACACTGAAGCTCAAAACAAGCACATATTTGTCAGTATTGCCCACCTTTCAAAACCCATCCATCTCCTAAAACTTCAAATTTATAGGACATCTAAAGCTTCCATCACAAAATAGTTTTCAGACTCCTTGATGGATATTTTTTTTCAAACATTAATCTTCCCAACTGGTATTTAAATGATCTGATTATGAAAATCTACCTTGCACACAAATCTTAGAAACACAGTTAACACTAGATGGAGGAGACTCACAATTAGAGCAAGATTTCCCCTACTTGAATGCCCATTACCAGAGTGGAGAAGCTTGAGTTAAATCACCCAGCCCCAGCCCGAACCATCACATTCCCTCTCATCTTCTCCATTGCCACGGTGTCCTGTCAGGGGGAAAACATAAGGCTCTCTAAACAGTTGAGTTCAGCAAACCTCTAAAATGCTGATGCAACTTCCTTGGCTAAGTGAATGAAATATTTCTATGACAACCTTCCATAATCCCAAGAGCAGCTCTCTTAGGTCAGCAGAGGTGGTAGTGGTTCCTGTCAACTGGGAGAGATTAGTACAAGTTTCATTTGTAGCCCAGAAGAGTCTTTCTCTTTTTTTGTTTGGCTAAAATCCACACCTAGCCCAAAATGAAGAAAGTCATCACTGCAATCTCTCTTCTCTTACGTTTCCATCCCTGGGACTAGATCCACATTTATAGTTGATGAATACTGAACACAGTGTGGATAGCCATGTGGAGACACTCGAAAATGTTTTGAAGTTGTGGTTTATAGGACTGAAATCAACCTTGGGTTTTTGTTATTCAGTTACAAAGAAATATAACTCCTTTATTATTTATAAGCACCTTGACATACATTCTATGTGTTATTCCCAGAAACTATGTAGAAATGTCATCTTCATAGTACAAATAAGGAAATAAGCTTCTGGACCTGTTGATGCTATTGCCCAGAAGCTGTACCCAGACAAGAGTCAACATTCTGATGAGATAAGGTGAGATGAGAGGAG
>PVLA01007754.1:0-99737 GCA_004027455.1 Hydrochoerus hydrochaeris | reverse complement strand
CTTCCTCTCCCTTCCCCTTCCCTCCTCCCTTTCTCCCCCCTTTTCTCTGCTTCCCTCACTTTCACTTTCCCACTATTCCTCCTCCTTTTCCTTGTTCTTCTTTCTACCTCCCTCCCCAGGGACTGAACCTAGGGCCTTTGCACTAAGGTATATCCCCAACCCTTTTTTATTTGTTTTGACATAGTGCCTCATTAAATTGCTTTGGAGGGACTCAAATTTCTGATCCTCCTGTCTCAACCTCCCAGTGTGCTGGCATGTGCCACCACATCAGACTCAGGCTGCGTCTATTTTTTGAGTCCCTGCTTGTGTTGACTTCTTCACTATGCTGAGACAGGTAACACGAGGATCTCAATCTCCCCACCTCTAAAATTCCTCTCCAACTCTCCCAGAACCTTTATTCAGTACCTCTCCTAGCACAGTGCTATGCTGAAACCTCTTTTCACAGAGATTCCTCTGTTCTTTCCCTATAGGTGGGAAATCTTGGGAGAATTAATGGTTGCCCCCTGCATTCTAATGTTGGCCTTCTGCCAACCTTTTGAGGGGCTCAGGTTACCTTTTGTGTAATAATTCTTATATTACAATGGGGACTTACCCTGATGATAGTCCTCAAGTTGGACGTGTGGATTGATTTTTATGAAAGTCAGAATTTCATTTTATATAATGCCTAACTAACACAGTTCTTATGGTAGTTCTGTCTACAAAACTTATCTGTTGAATGAAGGAATGGCTAAAAATGTAGTTAGGATCCCTAGATAAAGCTATCTTCAGCAGAATGAAGGTGGCATCTATGTTAAGAAAATTGTTGATCAAAACCAAGAGGTGTTACAATTCTTCCAGGGGAAATGTCTTCATAGGTTTTTGACCCCTTGAGGCAGCTCTAAGTGGGAACTAGAACATTGCAGTTTCAAGCTCCCACTGGAGTCCACCTGGGGTTTGAATTCTAGCATTGGGAAAAACAGCTCTCTCTCTCTCTCTCTCTCTCTCTCTCTCTCTCTCTCTCTCTGTTCTCAAATGATTCCCAGGCTGGCCTTGACCTTTTAATCCTCCTGGCTTGCTTCCCGAATAGCTGGAATTATAGTTGTGCACATAATGATCATCAGGAAATAGAGACTTTTAATAGAGAGCATGAAGGCTTGAGGAAAGAGAAACACATATTGGGTTTGGGGCTGAAGGGCTGGGGTGGACATAAAGAGTAGATGAATCTGGGAAAAACAGAGCTTCTGTGGAGAAAACAGCTTGGGTGTCCTTCCCTTTCCACTCATGTTACTGGGGAGCTTTTGGATGAGCAGAGAATGAAACCTCAGGATGCAATGGGAAAGTGGAAGGGGGAGAGAGAGGGAGAGAAAGAGACAGAGCAAGAGAGAGAAAGAGTCAGAGATGAAAAGTTTGCAGTCCTTGTTGTAGAACAAAAATTTCTCCTCCTTTCTTGCTGTTAAATGATATCCACCAAGGAAGGATTTCTTGGTCTCAAAGTTGAAGGACTGTGACCACTACCATGCTGGTCTGAACAGAGATCACTTTAAATCCCTTTCCCCTGTTGTGCTTTTACATCTGCTGCAGATGTATCCTCATGGGTTGTATGATAAGGCTCAGTAAGTACAGCTACACCCTATAATTCCCAATCATTGTTCAGCCCTGATCTTCACAAACAACGTGCAACCCCTTGGACATCCTCAATCCTATCCCAAGTGGATAGCCACAACTTTTTAGATGGAAATCCCCTCTCCCTCCACAAGTCCCATTGTGACTTTTCCCTTCTACAGCCCCTCCCCCCTTTTTATGCTCATGACCCTGTAAAGAACTTACAGCCTGTAAAGGGCTAGCTAGTCTGGCCTCTAGTGCCAGGGCGGTGCCTCTTAGGTTTGTTCTGAAATAAAACTCTTCTGTTGAGCTTGTACACCTGCTTCTTTTCCTTTTTGTCCTAGCAAAAGTCCCTTTCCTTCCTGTGGAGACACCCCATCCTCCTTTTATCTGGAAAAGGCAAGATTGAACAATTAGAATTCAGAAAGTGAGACAGAAAAGCTATAATTGTGGAGGGAAAGTAGAGGAAGAGTTGATAGATTATAGAGTGTGGGGACAAGGAGACAGGAGAGGAACTCCTTTTTCCCATCACCAGGCATGGGAAAGGCCAGTTCTGGGACTGTTTGCTCTTTTAGGCTTTTTCATAGATAAATGTAAAGAACCCTTTTTTTAATCTTCCTTGTGGTCCAGGAAAGTTTATAATTATAATCCTAAGAAGAAGTTATTGGAATTTTAATCAGTTAATTTTAATCTACCACTTTATTGCAACTCATGGGAGAATAAAGACACTGAGCCATATACACAGTTATGGGGAGCCAATGGGTCCTAAATCCAACCAAGATGGTAGTTCACTGGAACAAAGGCCTCGACCCAGAGCCCTTCCCAGGTTTTATTAATTCTCCATGAAAGGAGTGGCTCGGGGATGAGTGACAGTGAGAGAGGTGGGGGAAATATGTAACTGCCATGACTATCATGAACTGGGCTAGGTAGGAGGTCTGAAATCACCTCCGTGATATGTAGAGGGCAAGAAATGCAGAGAGCAGTCTGCATAACAACCAAGATAATAGCTAGTAATTTGGGGTCCACACTTTACTTTTGATGGATAATCCTTTTTGCCCCTGGAAGTCATAGCCTCTTTTTCCAGGCTCAGTCCCAGTGTGGAGCATGGCTCTCCATTCTGCCCAGCTCAGCCATGTATTTGGGGAGTCACTGGGAGGGTAACACTGGCCTGTCACTTTGCTTCAGAAATTATACATCAGCTCCTTAGCCAGCCCAATTTACATTGTTTAAAGCCAATTGAAGGGGCAAAGAAATAGCCTAGCCAGCTCTGTACATATCAATACATGGAGATAGGGAAATGGTTTAACTAAAATGGAGATAGTTGATTTTCTTTTTAAGGAGACTCATCTCTGTGGCTCCCCCACAGATAAAAATGAATAACCATTTTTTCCAGATGCGTAGGCTTGGATTGGCTGGAGAAATGGCAGTCCATTTAGGAAAAGCTCCTGGAAACTAACATATAAATCTATTTTAATCTGTTGAGTAACAGTTCTATTACTATTATTTTTTAAAAAAAGGAAATGGATCCCAAGACAATTAATTTTTATGTTGCTAAATGGCAAAGGACATGGTTCTATTGTTACACTCATGATTGTTCCAGTGCCCTGGTCTTCTCCAGGAACAGGTGTGATCTAGATGAGTATCTGTCATATGCTCAGTGTGATATAGACCACATCATTTTCCCATCTGCACATTTGGTCACCACATCCTGATATCAAAAGTCTAAAAATGTAAACTGAACTACACTGCTTCTAAGACTCTATTATTAGTTAATTCCTGTGAATTAACTTCTTGCTTCTTCCACATACTTCAGAGGAGTTTTTTTTTCCTCACATGGCTTTGCATCTCCATGAGAAAATGAAACAAATAAACCAGCATCATTTTAGCTTCAAATAAGCAAAAGTATTTAAGTAGTTCTATTGTTATCCAAGTAATAATTATAAATATGAATTATGTACATTAAACAAGTTATATTTTTATTTGAGATTTCTCATTGTTTCTACTTAGATGTTTTAATAAAATGGTTTTGAGTGCTGGACATAGAGGCCAATACCTATAATGCCAGCAATCGAGAGCTGAGGAGGATTAGCCAGCCTGGGCTATTATTGAGACCCTGCCTGCCTTTTCCTACCACAAAAGCAAACCAAAATGGTTTTAACACCTGCCCTTGCAGATTAGAATATTAATATAAGGGAATGAAATTCTCAACCTACTCTATGTCCCGTAGGAGTTCTTGTTCTCTAAAACTGAAGAATGAATTTTAGGAAAAATGGAGGTTAAGTGCAGAAATATTTATTGAGAGAAAGAGAGCTTCTGCCTGAGAGACAGAAGGGGTCCTGAGTGGATTGCCAAGACTGTGTCTTTTCTAGGGATTTTTATAGAGTAAAACCATGAGGTGATATAGATCTAAAGTGAGGGAAATCTAGGAACTCATAAGACAGACAGGCATGAGGTGGGACAGAACTATGATCAACCAATCCGATTAATTGTCTAGGTAGAATTGACCAAATTAGGGACAAATGGGGAAGCAAGTCACATACCAAATAAGCATTCTTAATGGATCAGTGACTCTTCTCAAAGGGCGTTGGGATGGTGATTTGGCTTTTTAAGGTGATCCATACATAATCCCTAATGTTTATACTTACATTGTGGTTACATTTGTTTTGGCTTCTGTCCTGAGATGATCTGGCCCACAGCAAGAAGTGTGTGTCTCCTCCAAGCTCACAAGACATTTGGTCCTCTGTGGCTGCTCCCTCGAGGGCTAGTCCTGTCTGGCTGCCTATAGTATTTGTAACTAGCTCAGCTGCGTGTACCAATATTAACTCCGTATGTCTTAGCTCTCTAGCCTTTGGAAGGCTATGAAAATTCTCTGGGTCTCCATTCCGTTGTCTAAAATAGGGCTGAGATAAGTACCCAACTATTGGGAGGGTTAAATGAATTAATGCACTGGAGGTTTTTGCGTTTTTTTTCTTTTTTTATGGTACTGGAGATCAAACTCAGGAACTTGCACTTGCCAGGCAGGTGCTTTGCCACTGAGCTAAGATCCCTGGCCCTGCGTTGGAGTTTTGAGAATAGTTATCAGTGTGTAAGTGCTCAGTATGTCTTAGTAGCTATGATTGAAACCTCAACTGGTTCAAGTGAAGGAAGGTGAATTGGCATAGCAACAACAGGACAAGCTTAGATTCAGGAAGGTCTGGATTTAAATCCTGGCTCTTCCTTGATCTTAGAAAATTATTTAAGCTCCGTGAGATTCAATTTACTTATTTATAAAATATAGACAATAATACTTAGTTTGTGCATATAGCAAATTTCAGAAATAAACAGGAAAATTCATACTGAAATTTCCCATCCACCTTTCTAATTAAACCCACTCTATGTTGTTTTAGTTCAGCCATTATCTAAGTGTGATTTCAAAGCTCTTTTCATGAGGCTAGAGCCATTTTCAAAATAATACCACAACACTGAGACAGAAGATTAGGACATGGTAATACTGGCTAGGGAAGCATGTGTGACCAATTAATTGCAAAATCAAAGGAAACATGAACAGAACTGTTCTCATGTGGACTTCTCAGGAAATCTTGAGCAGGTTTTTGATAGGATACACAAATGGACAGTCCACATTGACCACCACAGTTTTGACCACTGTGTTCTTTCTTGTATGGTAGCCTATCAGAGAAATAGTTCAGTGACAGAGCGCCTGCCTGCCTATTAACCTACCCTCAGGCTGTAGGGTGTCCTTCTTTCCCTATTTTTACTTGGCCCAAACTCACTTTGCAGAGACTACTTCTTTCCCTACTCTTAGTATTACTTTGCTACTGCTCGTGCTTGTCTTGATCAATTGTTTTCTCAGGACAGAACCTAGAAATCCCCTCCTGAAGGAGACTCCAGCACCTCCAAAACCTTGTAATAATACTACGTTTCTTTATAACTCTGTTGATATTTGTACTGATGGCAAGAGAGCAATAAAAAAATTTTCTGACTCCTTAAAATGAATCGAGGCAAGCAATATCAGTACTATAGTCTACTAGTAATCTTTCTATATTTATTACTCCACATATGCAGTAAAAAAATCATTCTCATTTAAGAATATCTTTGATTAAGCTAGATAATTTATTAATGGTATTAATCATAAACCTTCGAATATACTTCTTTTGAAGCAGAGCTTAGCTATATAGTCCAGGCTGGCTTTGGACTTGATACAAAGCTGAGACTGTCCAAAATTTTGTAATGATCCTCTTTACTCAGCTTCCCAAGTTCTGGGATTACACACATGTGGCACTATTCCCAGCTTTTGAGTGCATATTATAAAATATTCGTTGTGTTGAGATGTGGCGTACACACAAAGCACTTCTGCTGCATACTAAAGTAGAATAGATGCCTTCAGAGAAAATGTTTGAATGAGCTGAGAGCTGAAATAGCATCTTTCTTCATGAAACATCATTTTTACTTGAAAGAACAATTGTCAAACTGTGATTTTTGCTTTTCATTTTCTTTTCAGGTGATTGTCGATATTCTTTAACGCAACACCAAAGCACAACAAGAGGTAATTTTTTCTGGGGGGAGTAGGATTTCACTATGTAGTTCCAGCTGGCCTTGAATTCACTATGTATCCCCAGGTGGCCCTGATTTCTTGGTGACCCTCCTGCTTCAGGCTCCTGAGTGCTAGAATTACAGGCATGCCCAGTTTAAAAGTTGCTTCTTATGTGGAACCATCAATGATGTTTTTATGCTCTGTTACATTAGACTCCACTGCTCTTAATTTATACTGTGAATGTATCTTCTACCCATGTGAGAGTTTACACCAAGTGTTGGTCATTTGACAAAATATTGGTTCTCTGAGTTATTCATTCTTTCCCTTTGTTTATTAAATTTAATTTATTTTTATTAGTACAAATTTGCAATACATGATGATTACATTCATTGTAGGGAGTTGGTACATGTACATAACACATATTAATTCATTGTAAGTCCCCTTCCCTCCCAATGCCTCTGTCTATCTCTGGATCACCTTCCTCCATTCTTCTTCGAATGTGGCATATTTGATACTGCATGATATGAAAAATTCTTTGGGCCCAGTAGCACATGCCTAAATGACATAAGAGGATCATGAATTTGAGCCCAGCCTTGGAAACTTAGTAACTGAGGGAGACCCTGTCTCAGACAAAAAATAGGAAAGTGCTGTGAGTGTAGCTCAATGTGAAGGCCCCGAATTTATGGCTTACCAATGCCATAAATAAACAAGCGCACACACACAAATAATATTTCCCCTTTACAACTCTATATCTCTGTGAGGCTACATTTTAAAAAATAAAGCTTAAGCTGAATTCTTTAACCAGACAACATATCTTCATAGATTAAATGTAGGCTCTAGCTGTCTGCTATAGGCCAGAATATAAAGAGATTTATAAAACTAGAAAACAATGCTACTCTTTTTACTAATGTATTTGTTTTTTTGAGACAGGGTCTCACTATGCAGTTCAGGCTGGCCTTGAGCTTACTTTGTAACCCAGGCTGGTTCGAATTCATCATGATTCTTCTGTCTCAGCCTCCCAACTGGTGGGATTACAGGCATGCATCATCACACCAGGCTTATTTTTTTAAATAAGTTTTAAAAATTAAGCCTACCTTGTTCATATTACCATGTAATAGGTTTATTATTGTAAACCTTAAATGAATGTGGCAGTCAGGATAGAATTTGAATTTGATTGACTTTGGAATCTATCTTGAAGATTGGTGAAGCACACTTTTAGGTGGGTCATGGAGGAGGGCCCAAGGAGGGTCTGTATCTGATCCCTGGACACTTTAACTTTGACACTGTTCTCCTGCTCCACTCCTTGTTTCTCATTGTTATGGCTCGTATCTAGACGCCCCCCCCCCCAAAGTCTCATACAATCATAGTTGGGGCTTTTGGAGGTGGCTGGATTGAGGCTTTGTGCTGCTGAAACCAAGGAAATGATGCTGGGATTGATTCATGGTGAGATGGTGGGATTAAAGTTGTGAGTGCTACCCACCCTAAAAACAGGGATCCAGGATAAGATATAAAGGACAAAAAGAGCTGTGGTCAGGGCTTGTCACTAGTCACTTTTTTGCTTTGCTACTTTATATACACCATGAACTGTTTTCTCCTCTGTGATGTCCCTCTGTTGTGCCACCTGCTTTGGAGCCAGTCAACTATGAACTGAAACCTCTATAAACTGTAAATTAAATATACCTTTCCTCCTCTAACTTTCAGTATTGGGTATTTTGTCTAGGCAACAAGAAATGTAACTAAGATACCGATGAATTAAGCAGCTTTGCTTTCCTAGGGCCTTCCATCATAATATTGATGTCTTGGAGCCAACTGACCATGGAATGAATCTCTTGAAACCATGGGCGGAAGTTAAATCTCTCTTCCTTTATGTTTGGGTATTAAGTATCGTGTCTTAGTGTTGGGAAAATAGATGTTATGGTTTGTTTTCAGATCATCCTCTCAAGCCTCATGCAGTCATGGACACAGCTGAATCTGGCATTCATGATTGGTTCATTGTCTGGTGCTGGGATTGATGGTATGAATCTTGCACCTCCCTGGGGTAGAACCAACATACAGTATAAGGGTGGGAAGGAGGTGTGCATTTTGTATTTTGTTCTGTTGGTGCTTGCTGCTTGTAGTGGCCACAAATGGCTGCCTCACCATGCCATCTTACTTTGGAACTAGCTGAATATGGACTGAAAACTCCAAGAACTTTAAAAACTAAACCTTCCCTTGCTTCACTTTGGGTGTCAGGTATTTTGTCTCAACAATGAGAGAAAAGTAACAAAGACAGTAGACTAACAACATGAGTCAATGACTATTTAAAATTTGTCTTGCTTTTAATTTCTATTATGAAAAATATGAATATGACCCAATTAAACAAGTTTTTTGATGCTCTCCTGAATTTTTATGGGTGTAAAGGACACTGATACTGCTTTAGATCCTTATTTCTGACACTAGAATGGCTCATCACTAGAAATTCTTGTATTAGTCATCTTTGTTGCTGGAACCAAATATCTGATTCCCAGAATTTAAAGGAGAGGTTTACTTTGGCTTATGGTTTCTGAGGTTTCATTCAGTGGTAAGATAACACTAAATCAGAGACATTATATAGCAGGAAAGTTGCTACCTTCATGGCAGCCAGGACATAGAGAGCAGGAGAAGAGCCAGAAAGAGATAGAGAAAGGGGATGAGTACAGGATACAACTTTCAAAGGTATACCTACAGTGACCTACTTCCTGAAACTGGTCCCCACCTCCCAATAACCACCTCTACTATGAACTCATCAATGGATTCTTTGGTGAGGCTATCATCCTTAATACACGAGTCTTTATGGAACACTTCACATTTAAAACAATATGAAGTTTTAAAATCACCCATGTGGCTGAGCATGGTGGTGTATGTCTATAATCCCAGAAGTCAGGAAGCTGAGGAAGGAGAATAGTTACTGGTTCAAGACCAGCCTAGGCTACATAGCAAAATTCTGCCTGAATAAAACAAAACAGCTGGGAATGATGACTCATGTCTGTAATTGCAGCAGTCTAGAAGGTTTAGGCAGAAGGACCAGAAATTGAAGCCCTGTTTGGGCAATTTAATGACTTAGCAAGACTATATTTCAAAACAAAATTTTTTTAAAAGGGCTGGGATTTTAGCTCAGTGAGAAGGCTCTGGGTTTAATCTCCAGAATCATAAAATCAAACACCGATACTAGTAAAGATCAATCAGACTCTCGGGGTTTGAAATTTGTGCACAAATATGTATAGTACGTACATTTTGAAACTCTCCTGTTGGTGTTAATATACATTTATGGTTGAAAACTATTACCCTATGCCAGTGGTGGCAAACTTATGCTATGCCCAATGCAGTGGGTAGGCAGAGCCCTCTCTGCTAGCATATAGGCCAAGCTACTCCAGCCAAGCTTTGACAAATTATTAGCATGCATACAACAACAAACATATTAATTATGCAAAAGCTTGCCAAATGTGAAATTTTACCTGTCGATAAAAACTGTTTATACCATTGAAAGTTCTGTTATTGTGTTTTTCTTTTAAGATGAAAGATATTAATATATAAGTTGGTTTTTCCTAAACCTCAGTATTCATGATTAAGTGCAATATTGGCACTTTCTGATAAATAAGTGGGTTTTTTGGTTGCAGTTTGGGCACTTGGTCTAAAATGTTCCCCATCACTGCCCTATGGTAATGTTTTTTAAACTTGCCTAAATATAAAATATCACTGGAGATAGTTATTAACTGTAGCAGTCCTAGGTTCAAATATAATGAACCAAATATCCAAGTGAAAAGATCTGGAAAAGCTGTATGCTTCATCAGCATCTCAGGTGATTTTTTTTTGTTGTGGGAATTGAACTTAATACTTCAGGCTTGCCAGGTAGGTCCTGTACTTCTGAGCCATCTCCTTGGCTCTTAGGTGATTCTGAAAATGAGACTACTTTTGGAAACATTACACCATTTTCCTAAATCTTAATGGCTGGCTGATAAGGCACTAATTACTAAAAGTGCAATATTCAACTTAGTGTACACCACTGAAGTTTGAGGACTATACATACCCTATAACTTTCCCTGGGCTGCTACTTTTCAATGTAAGTTTTTGTTGTGGAACTGACTTTAAAACTTAAAGGAATCAAGATAGAGTTCTTAACTGTTTGACAAAGTAATATGTGTGTGTGTGTGTGTGTGTGTGCACGTGTGTCTCTGTGTGTGTCTGTGTGTGTGCTGGGGATGGAAACGGAACTCTTGCATATGCAAAGTAAATGCTCTACAATGAAGCTACACCCCAGTCCCATTCTAATTTTTTTTTAATCTGGGCATGGTGACACACACCTATAACTCCAGCATTCAGGAGGCTGAGGCAGAAAAAATTTCCACGAATTTTAGGCAAGCCTGAGCTACATAGCAAGACCATATCTTTTATTTTAAGAGCAGAGTATATTTACTGAAAGAAAGAAAGCTTCTGTCTGAGAGAGAGAGACAGAAGGGGTCCAGCGTGGGTTGCTGAGGACCCTGCCTTTTCTGGGGATCTTTATAGAGCAAAACCAAGAGGTGAGACAGGTCCACAGTGAAGAAAATTGGGAACTTGCAAGTTGGGTATGAATGAGGTGGGACAAAACTATTGGCAAGACCCTATCTTAAAAACATAAAATAAAATTTTATTTTGGGACACAGTCTGGCTAAATTGTGACTTTATGATCACCCTGTCCCAGCCTTTTGAGTAGTAGGGATTACAGGTGTGGGCTACCAAGCCTGACAACAAGGTATTCCTGTGTGGAAAGACTAGTCCCTTTTCTTAGGGTGCTCAAGTTTAATGGATTCATGGAGAACTTTTAAAAATTTGGCTACCCTTTTTTCTGTTCTGCTTTTTTTTCTTCTCTTTAAATAAAATTTTAAAAATGTATAATTGCTATTGTAAAAAAAGAGGAAATAGGAAACACTATAAAAGATATAACTGCATGTATGTTTAGGTGTGTGGGATTGATGACCATATTTCTAGGTTTTTGTTGAACTGTTGAACAGATCTGTTTGCACTCTCACTGCTTGAGTGTCCACTTTGTGTGCTTTAATTTTGTAACTTGAATAACTATTTCTAAAAGAACAATATGTAATTTAACAACTAGTGATCTCTTACTGTTTATCTTCTTTTCTTGAAATTCTGTAATATTTCTACCTTTTTCCTGTTTTTTTTTCTCTTTAAAAAAAATTTGGCTTGGTTGAATCTGCAGTTGACTCAAGGTCGGAGGGACCAACGTTAGAGAACCAGTTTTTCTTGGTTTAATTGTGTTGTACTTAAAAACAGTGTAAATACAACATCATTTCCTTATGAATTGTAAAGAGGTAGAGAGATACAGCAAGAGGTTCATGGATTAGCTTGGAATGCAAATAAAAAACAAGCAGTTTATGAGAATCACAGGGGAGAACTGAAACTTGCCTGAAGAAAATACACTCTAAATTTCTCCTTATGATAAAATGGAAAGAAGACACTATCGGTATTAAGTAGTACTTTCCTGTCTGCTGACCCACTCTTTTTCCTAGCTAACGATATATAGGGGACACTAAACTATGAGCTCTTTGAAGCTAGGAGTTGAATCTTAGTTTTTTTTTTTTTTCAGTACTAGAGACTGAACCTACAGCCTTCACACTGAGATACATCCCCAGTCCTTTTTAAATTTCTTTTTTTGTATGTGTGCGCCTATGTGTGTTTTGTTTTTTTGCAACAGAGTTTCACTATGCAGTTCAGGCTGGCCTTGAACTCACTTTCTATCTCAGGCTGGCCTCAAACTCAAAACAATCCTCCTGCCTCAGCCTCCCAGTGCTGAGATTGCAGGTGTGTGCCACCACACCCAGCTCTAAAATTCTTTAATTTTAAAACAAGACCTTGCCAAATTGCTAAATAACCCAGACTGGACTGGAATTTGTGATTCCATCCTAATGCCACACCCGCCTAGAGTCCTGGAAATACAGGTGTGTGATACCAAAACTGACTTGAATTTTAGTAGTTTTTATCAATTAAATGCCTATGCCTGGCTCATAATAAAGCTGAATAAGTATTCTCTGAACTGAATAAAATATGGTCAAGTACAGATCTCAAAGTTAAAATGCTACAAAATATTAATAATTCTATATGGAACATTTCTTTAATATAACTTAACTTCAACACTGAAAATCTGTTAAAATCTACAATAAAAGCTTAATTTTACCAGACAAAATAAACCTAATATTGAAAACAATGTTTTCTTTTTGAGAGTAGAAAAGAAGAGGTTTAGAGGAGGAGACTTTTTTTCATGTACTGAGCATTGAATTTGAGGTAGGTTTGTGAACAGTATAGGAATACAAGCAGCAAAATTGATAAATTTCAAATTTAATTAAGTGAGCTTAGGACCACTCATACACAGAATCCCCTGATTCAAAGTGCAAAACAAGTGGCATCGAACTGGAAAGTTACAGAGTTTTTAAAAGAGAGAATCACAAAAGACGGCCTGTTGGAAACAATTTAGCTAGAATCTTACATTAATTTTTGCTTGACACCTGTACCCTGCTTCTTTTGTTGAGCAGGTTAATTTTTCTCCTGTGGGTACAGCTCATTCTGTTTTTCTCACGGGACTTATACCCTGAGGGCACTAGTTAAATGCAGAGCTCAAGATGGCATCAGTTATGCCAAGCTACAAGATTTAGGTATGCCCTACCAGAAAGCTACATCCCCTGCCCGCCTTTTTTAATATTTTGTTTTAAGATAGAATCTCACTGAATTGCCCATTTTGGAAAATTGTGATCTTCCTGTTTCAGCCTCTTGAGTAGCTAGAATTGCAGGCATGTGTTACCATGTCCAGCAGAATTTTTACTTTGTAGCTGTCTATCATACTTTTAAAAACTATAAACAAGAAATTTGTGGAAATTATTTTAAAATGAGAGGTTTAAATTTTGTGAGGCTTTCTTTTTTGGTGCTGGTTTTGAACCCAGGGCCTAGCACATGTTATGCATGTGCTTTGCCACTTAGCTATATCCCCAGCCCTTCACAAGTGTAAATATGTGTCACATAAGCCTACAACTAGAAATCTTAAAGGGACTTTGGTGACTGTTGTCCCTCTTCTTTAGCCACAACTTTTGCAAGTTCACTCTTCTCTAGTCCTCTTCAGTATTATCTGTAACTGGCAGTTGTTAGAATGCACACAATTCTCTACTTCATTTTTGAAGAGGTAGAATGTGAAATCAAAATAATTTTAAAAAATTAAAAAGGAAGTAGAATCATGGAGTGGAGGTGTAGCTTGGTAGTGCAGTGCATGCTTAGCATCCTTGAGGCCCTGAGTTTGATCCCCAGCACATACTCACACACATACAAGGTAGAATGTGTAGCTATGAGATTTGCTTTAAGGAAAAAATATGGATCCATGGCCCTTAATATTTTTGCATCTGCATTTTCAGGTAAAATCTAAACTATAATATGAAGAATGAGCAGAGTCAGTCTTCTAATCTACACATGATAGTGGGCTCCCACAATTCATCTCTCTTTCAACCTGTAGAACAAGATACCGGAATGAGCTCACCTATGGTCAGTCAGCCCCCACCTAACTCTCTGACAGACCAGATTGATGATAGACAAATAAGCAGTGCCAGGTAAGTGAGATCAACCCAGTACGGCTGGGACTAGAAACAATCTAGAGAATCATGAGCTAAATAAAAGGGTTATTATTTAAAGCCACAGAATTTTGCAATAGTTTGTTATGTAGCAACTGCTAACTGATACACTCTGTGAATATGGAACTCTGTGTTTTTTTTTTGTCTTTTTTGAGGCAGAGTTTCACTATATGGTTCAGAATGCCCTTGAACTCACTTTGGAGCCCAGGCTGGTCTCAAACTCACAGTGATCCTCTGCCTCAGCTTCCTAAGTGTCGGAATTACAGTCACGTGCCACTGCACTTGGCTGCTGGAATGCTGTTCTGATCAAATAGTTATGTTCAGTTTTCACAAAGCACCATTGCTCATATATCCTTCTCTTTACTCACTATCAAAGTCCTATCTTTATTTTGTTTTGTTCTTGAGACAGTTTTGTTATATGTTCCAAAGTCCTGGCACCCACTTGCACTATGACCTTGGGCAAAGTTGTTAACCTCTCAGAGAGCCCAACTTTGTTTTTGAAAATAATTATACACATATTATAGGTTATTTTGAAGATTAAATTACATACATCAAACCTTTAGTCTGTACTACACATATAATAACAACTCTATATATTAAGACATTTGTTTTGAATAAAACCTGATATTAAATGGCCAAAGACAAGTGCCTTAAATTCCTGTGACAGCTAGATGTGATGGTACCCACATGTAATCCTAGCATTCTGGGGGCTGAAGCAGGAGTATACTAAACCTGAGCAATTGCTTAAACTGGGGAATTGAACAATTTAGAGAGACCCTACATTGAAATAAAAAAAATAAAAAATGAAAAGTGATGGGGATGTGGCTCAGTGTGAAGATTCTAGGTTTAATCCCAAGGATTGGAAAAAACTTAAACCAACAAAAACCAAAAATACCTGTAGCATTACCACCACAACAAAAAGAAATATGGCGACAGCATGAATACTTAGCTGCCTTAACCTCAGTGGTCAAAGCGCGGTCCCCCACAGATGAGTGGTGTTTCATACCCTGGGAGTTGCAGCTGTATCCAACATCAGGCTTCTTTCCAGATCTACTAATCTGCACTTTAATAGCATTTTCAGGGGATTTATATGCATTTCAAAGTTGGAGAAGCACTACTTTAAAAGACCACTTTTTAGTATTTCTTTTTAAAATTATAATTATTAACACACATTAATTGTACAAATTAATGCCCTTTGCTGTGATGTTTCCCATGTCCATCCTCTATTATACATCCCTACTCCTGTCCCATTCTTTTCCCCTGGTAGTTTTTCTACTTTCAGGTCCAACTTTTTTTTAAAAGACAGGTTCTTGCTATGGAGTTCAGGCTGGCCTTAAACCTGCAGCAATATTCTTGCCTCAGCCTCTGGAGTGCTGTGATTACAGGCATGCACCACCACACCTGGTTTAGGTCACATTTTTTAATTAAAATTTTTCCTAGTTTCTGTTTTTGTTAAAGGCCATTTTTAATTAATATAATT
This sequence comes from Hydrochoerus hydrochaeris, assembly GCA_004027455.1. Lineage (NCBI taxonomy): Eukaryota > Metazoa > Chordata > Mammalia > Rodentia > Hydrochaeridae > Hydrochoerus > Hydrochoerus hydrochaeris. The sequence goes on along the minus strand of PVLA01007754.1, from coordinate 84,520 downwards.
TAAAGTGTACAACTTGATTTTTGTTACACTTATCTTAAGATACATATATGTAATGAAATGTGTACACTGAGCATCACATACAGTTATCTTTTTCATTTCTTTTTTTTTTGGTGACAAGAGTACACAAAATATAAAACATTAGCTGGGCATGGTGGCTCATGCCTGTAATCCCAGCACTTGGGAGGGGAGGCTGAGACAGGAGGATCTTTGTGAGTTTGAGACCAGCCTGGGCTACAAAGTGAGCTTAAGGCCAGCCTGAACTGCATAGTTAGATCCTGTCTCAAAAAGACAAAAAAAATGTAAAAGATTGTTTAAAGAACAGTGGAGAGATCTGTCAGTTGATTTGACATATGCGCACAATTAAGCACTTCCTATTTACTAGATTGGATTCTTATGTAGGCTCATGATGGGAATTTCTGATAATAAGCCTTCAAAAAGGAAGGTTGCACGACTGGGGACTCAGCTCAATGGCATAAGCTCCTGCCTGGCAAGCTCAAGGTCATAAGTTTGATTCCCGGTACCAAAAACAACAACAACAACAAAAGAAAGGTTGCATACACATCACAGTAATTTCTCCAAATGAGTTGATAGAAAGGATACTTTTCAAACCTGAACATAATCCAGCATCAGGGAAGTTGAGGCAAGAGGATTGCAAAATTCAGGGTCAGCCTGGACTACATATGAGACCCTGTGTCAAGAAACCAAAAAAAATTTTTTCTTTCTTCTAAAAACTTTAAAACTGGGCTGAGGATGTAGCTCAAAGACACAGCAACTGCTTGGCAAATGCAAGGTCCTGAGTTCAATTCCTAGTACCAAAAATAAATAAATGAGTAAAATAAATAAAAATTTAAAAAACTTTAAAACTAATCAATTGCTTTCTAGTAAATATGAAGGTAGAGGGACTTGTGGATTTAAAATTTGTCTTGAAAATAATTTATCTCAAAAGGTGTTTTAATTTTATTAACCTAAAATATCTTTTTTTCCTCATCTCCAGGGGTTCAAAGAATTACAAATATTTTATTGTAAATATGGTAACTCTAGAAAGAAGTCACCTTTGAAAAGCTATCTTTTGATTGTGTAATTTAATATATACATGTCCTTGAGCTTAATTCAAAGAAGGGCAGAGTGAAAGGAAGATTTAATGTGGCCATTTGGAGACTGAGATGGGGAATTTCTTCCCCTCACCACAAAGGGAGGAAATATGGAGTTTGACAGCGCTATTTTCACTTCTCCATTGCTCTGTGAAATAATGTTATTTGTACTTAAGTTCCAGTTTCTCCTTCACAGGCCTCGTGTGTCTCTGGCTGCTTTTATTAACACAAGCCATTGCTATGGAATGAAAAAATAGAATCAAGGGGGGAAAATGAAGAAGTATTCCCAAGAGAACATCAATTTTTAAAATGTGGAACTATCTCTGGGGTGTAGAAACTCTTGTTTGGCTTCAGAATATGTTGTCCTGCTTCTTTAAGAAATTCATTTTAGGGCTGGGGATGTACTGGTACAGCCCTTGCTTAGCATGCGTGGGACCCTGGGGTCAATCAACAGTAGTAGGAAAAATAAAGACTCATATTGCACAATCTGCTGGGATTAGCATAGCCAGAGATTAGGTAGGTTAATTTTTCTTGTCCCTTTTGCTTCTGGGTCATGGAGTAAGAATTGTTCAGTCAACTTTTACAAAGAGCCTATGAACTTCTCTCTATTTAATGACAAACTAAAATTTTCATTAGAAATCTGGATATTGGGTCACATCTAAACTTGGAAACTTTGTTTTCCAAAGCTGCTCTTCTATAGGTTGGAAGAGAAATGAATTATGTGAGCTCACTCTCATGTATGGATGGCAAGATTGACTCTACGCATTCTTCATATTATAGTTCAGATTTTTAAAATTTTTGTCTTTTTGAGAAGAGATTTTACTATTCAGTTCAGATTGGCTTTGAACTCATCAGGTAGCCCAGGTTAGTGATGAACTCACAGTGATCTATCTTCCTGCCCCAACCTCCTGAGTGCTGGGATTATAGGCGTGTGCCACAAAACCTGCTTTGTAATTCAGATTTTACCTGAAAATGCAGAGGCAAAAAATGTTAAGGAACATGGAATCCATATCTTTTTCTTTTTTTTCCATATCTTTTTTCAATGTATCTTTTTCATCATTTCATTTAATTCAGTCCTTTACAGAAGCAATAGCAAGAACAAAGATCAACAGATTTGAGTTTCGCTCCTGCCTGAAAGGCAGACCAAAAAAACCAAAAAAACAAAAAAAGATAATGATTCACTTGGATTTAGGATAGAAAAATCAATGCATGAAAACTGAAATTCTTGAGATTCCACTAGGTTTTTGTCTCCTGGTCTTAAAAGAAAAAAAAAAGTATTAGAATACCAAAGCAGAGTTCATGCAAATAGCAGTTGTATGAACTTTAAAGGTTAGATAAATGGTATCAGTAAAGTGGAAATCCTCAATTGTTCAACTATGGAACAGAACAATTTTCTTTCTAAAAACAATGTATGGTAGAGGAAGAAAGGGATCATCTTAGTTTAAGGAGCAGATATTTGTCTCTGTGTACCAAGATTTGAAAGTCAGATTGTGGGATGAGGGCGAAGAGGTTAATGGAGGAAAGCATAAAAACTAGTAAAGAGAGACAAGTTTGTCTAAATGGGCCTTGCAGCAAAAACTGTGTCAAATATTCCCAAGGGCTAATTTAGAGTTAATCATAGATATTTGAATTTTGGTGTAGGGGTGGTTTGCTAAATCACTAAAGCAGATAGTGCCAAGATAAACAAAAGATGACACTTAGAAACCAGAAACCAAAATATTTAATAGGATTGTTAATTCCTTAAGCTTTCAGATACTTGCCTAACTAGCTCTGACTAGCTCTTATTAGCTCTGCCTGAAGCCAACTAAAGGTTAACAGAAAACCAGGATGAGTTATTCTGTGTATTGTACATGGCTTTGAAATGAAATATCTGGGATTAAATTCAATTTCCCCCTTTGATTTATATCATATTTCATTTAATAAATCATTTTTCAACTGAAGGAATTTCAAAATGCCTCAGAAACTTTACAAATGCAGTAATCATATTATTTGATGCTGAAATGAAAATCTCTTTGAGGTGGAAAATGGGAGTTATTCAAGAGCAAACAGTATACATTACAATCAATTATATCCCAAATAACAAAATCTCTAGTGCACAACAAGCTAATATAGCTTCATAGGAATTCAGAATGTAGTACTTAATAAAGCAATTATAATCTGTCATCCTGTCCTCAAGATAAGCAGTACTACCCTGGAGCTTACCTTATGGATTTCTTTGGTATAAATTAAACCTACTGAAGTCTAACCAAAAATATTTAAATGTTGTATTAATTTTACTCTATGGGATATGTAGTATGTTTCTAAATTCAAATGCTCATGTTAATTTTATAGAGTGTCAATTAAAACCAATCTTCTGTAGAGGAAGTACATTAAAACCTTATATAGAATATTATCATTATGTCTGTAGGAAACAATGGTTACAAAATTATTAAGATAAACTGTGAAAATGAATACAGGAAGAGACAGTTGTGTTTATAAAGATGTTATATTGTACATTGCTATGATAAATTTTATTTTTGTATCATGTACTGTCATTTGAGCACTAGTTTACTTTTTTGTTTACTTTTCTTAGAGACACAAATTCAGTTATAAATGACTCTTGTCTATTTTGTTGAGTTGGCAGTCACTGGTGACTAATCATTTGTGGAGATCAAGGATAAGATGAAATTAGAGAGGTTTTAATGTGGTAAGCTTAGGTAATGCTATAGAGGTAAGATGTGATTCTTGGGGCCAAAAGATTAAAGATTTGGCCTCATTTATGTTAAGTAGTCAAATGCCCATAAATGAAATTCTGGTGATCATAAGATGCAGATATCAGGTCTAAAGATACTGATACACAGGACCTCCAAAGAAGATAATGGCAGGTATTACAATTGATGAGTTCAACCAGGGAAGGCACAGAAAGAAAGAAAAGGAAAAGAAAATTGAGGTCTAGGAATTTCAGTTCTAGGGAATAGATAAAGCTAGACATGCTGATGCCTATTCCCAGTACTTTTGGATGCTGAGGCAGGAGGATGGTAAGTTCAAACTCCACCTGAGGAGTTTAGTGATTTAGTGAGACTTTGTCCCAAAACTAAAAAAAAAAAAAGCTGGCTATGTACCTCATTGTAAAGGTCTTTTGTTTAATATCTAGGAATCCTCTTCTACAATGGCTGATAGGAAACCGATGAAGGAGATTAGAAAATGGGGAGATAAAATAATAGTGTGCAAAGACAAAATCAACTGGGTAGTGGTGATGAGGTCTTCTTATGTGAAGGGTTTGCATCAACAAAGAATTGGTTAGATACATTACTACATATACTACATAGAGGGAGTAGTTATTAAAAATGATGTGGTCCATTCTGTTATTGAAAAATTTATATAGAAAAAAGGTAAGGTACAGAATAGTATAGATAGTGTCATACTATCCGGATACAAAAGCAAGATACATGTAATATTTGAACTGATACTCAGAAAACTGACAATAAGCATTAGCTTAGGAGAAAGCAGAACAAGATGCTGTCTCAAAATAATTGAAAAATAAAGGGTTAGGGAGACCTAGAAATAAGATGGGGAGTGTTATGGATTGAAAACTGGTGGTTAACTTAACGCCAGCTGGATTACATCAGCATGGTGCTGGGTGTACATGTTCCACCTGAGGAAAGTTGACAGCATAAGTAGAGATGTGGAGAAGGAGAAGCTATTCATGTTAGTTGCATTAAGGTATTGAGGCATTGTGGGTTTTCGTACGAGTTGCTGTTGAGCCGTTGGTTCTCCTGGAGAAGCTCTGGTCTTCACATCGAGCATTGCTTCCTGGCTCCAGAGAGGAAGACGTGTGCCGCTTGGTCTCCAGGATGAACTCATCACACTGGCTTTCTTGCATGTACTCAACTGTGCTTGTTGGCAGTGGAGCTTGGGGCCTTCTCTGTGTCGCTGAGGATGGCTGTGGTGCTTTTCAGGACAGCCCTGGAGTTGTGGTGAGTGTGACTTCTCGGCTCCAGCATAGAACCCTCAACCTATCAGCACAGCTCCTTCACCCTGCTGGCATAGACTTTCTGGCTTCCACTGCTGACTTTGGGTCTTCCCAGCTTGGATCTGTAAAAGAGACCGGCGTGAGTCCTTGTGGACTCTAGACTTCCAGTTGGACTCGTGGGAGGCATTGTCGTGAGCACTGGGTCTTTATCTGGACTCATGTGAGACATTGCTGTGGGATTCAAGCCCTTTGCTAAATATTCTGTCTTTGGTGATGTGGATAGATTTCCTGCATCTTCTTGTATTAAGCTTGGGTGACATCATAAAAATAATAATGTAAACTCCATGTCCTTATTCTAATTGTTCTCTGTATAACCCATGACTACAACAGGGAGAAAGGTTTAACTTTTACTATATATCTTCTACATCATTTACCATTAAAAAATCATATACACTATACGAAATTTTCAAAAAAATAACTAAAAAAAGAGAAATTATTAATGACAAGTTTTGAATACGTAGACATGCCAAAGAGAATATAGAGTGAGATAAAGCCATTAGACTAGATGTTTAAGGAGTCTGGGTAACTTTCAGAACATAGCTTAAGGTGAGTCACTGGGGTACTGAAAGGGAAAACTATGTTATAAGTGGTTGAAAAGCAAGGTTTAGGAAGACAGAATGTATCTTGATATAATTGAAGTTAGATGGAATAATTTTATGAACTGATCAGTTTTTTGTGTATGTGCATAAATATACATAACATGTTCTTATATACATCTTCTTCTACTTAGGAAAAGGCAATAATGAATTTTATCAGGTACTAGATATTGGCAAGTAGGAGGTGACAGAAAGGCCTATGCTGAGGAATTTAGAGTGCTAGTAAGAACACTTAGAGGTGAGTAAAGAGTGAGCAGGGTGGAGGAAACTTGGTAAAGATTGAAACTGAGCTAGATGTTGATGGTATCATAATGAAAACAAATTGGAAGATATTTTTTACACAGCAGAGGTAATTGGATAATAGAAATAATATCCACTTAGAGGAACTGAAATCAAGGCAATAATTTTTATCTGCCATCTGGGAGGTTGATGGAAAATCATAAGATTGCACCTACAAAGGATATAATTTTATTATAGTCAGCAAAGAAAAAGCAATTTAAAGCCAATTTCATATGTTTTGGTTTTATCACAGGAGAAATGGTAAGGTACATTTATATTGTGCCAACTTTTCTTTGCAATTTTTTTCTGGAAAGGATAATTTTTAACATGATTTATTGTTTATTTATTTTTATTTATTTTGTTTTGGTACTTGGATCGAACTCATGATCTTGCGCTCACCACACAGGTGCTTACACTGCTGACCTAAATTGCCGGCAAGGATAATTTTTTTTTTTTGTACCGGGGATCGAATTCATGACCTTGCGCTTGCCAGGCAGGCGCTTAAGCCACTGAGCTAAATCCCTGGCCAGCAAGGATAATTTTTATAAAAGGAGTAACTTAAGGGACAAAGTGATGAATGAGTGTAAAAAAAATTCTGCTTTGTGTACTTGAATAAAGAAATACATGTAACTGAAGCCAACCCAGAGCAGATGGCATCACCACACATTCAAAGTTCCTGGCACTTCCGGGTGAGTTCTTGTGGAACTCACCAGAGAGTTTCTGGAGTTAGGTAAGACTCACTGTAGGGCAGAGGTGGTGATCCTAATACATGAGTGCCTCTCTGTTGGCATGTGAGCCAAGTTGCCTCAGGAGTTATTTTTTCTAAACTAAAACTCAGGAGTAATTGCAGTGTTGACATTTTGCAATAAATAAGTGGGTTTTGGATTTCAGTTTGGGTGCTAGATCTCTAAAAGTTTCACCATCACTGCTCTAGGATATCCTCATGATTGTGGTTGCAAAACAAAACAGTGTTTAGCCCTGAAGATGCTATATACCTTTTGATCACAGATAAACCTTTGATACGTCATCACGGCTTGCAGGTATCCTTGGAACCTGCTTTTTTATTATTATTTTTTATCTGTCTTTTTGAGACAGGCTATCATTATGCAGTTCAGACTGGCCTTGAACTCACTTTGTAGCCCAGGCTGGCCTTAAACTCATGGGGATCCTCCTGCCTCAGTCTCCTGAGTGCTGGGGATTACAGGCACGTACCACTAAGCCCAGCCTTGGAACCTGATGTTATAGGATTACACTGTAATTGAACTTGGCCTTGGAGTGATGAATCTGGTATTTCTTGTGGTGGCAGGTCAAGTCATATTTGAAAGTACTGTAATAGTTTCAAATGTAGTTTCAAATGTCTCATATGGAGGAACCTGCTTTTTCCACTAGATCTAAGTCAAGTTTCCGAGATAGTATAGAAAATTATGAAACACTAACAAAGAAAAATGCTGCTACACTTTTAAATATTAGATTTTAAGTTAAGTCACTGAACAAAACAATAACTAACTAATGGAAATGTTCACCAACTAACTATTTAGAAATTAGTTTTTATCAGAGTTAGGTAGAAAAGGACAGTGGATAAAATTTTACTGCTAGTTAACTTTAAGAAGTTAGAGTAAATCAGCTAAATGATTTTGAAAAAACTTAATTTAAAAAATTTTTCTCTTTTGGGGAGAAAGAAGAGCTGACACTTTGCTGACAGTCTTGTCTGTGCCCTAGAAGAAAAAACATAGATTATAATACACTTGGATCATAAAATTTTTTTAAAAGTTAAAAGTGGCTTAAAAACACTAGTTGTAGAATGAAATAGCAAAACATACAAACAATAGAAATTTTAAAAAGATAGAATATAGTCTTGTTCTAAAAAGACTACTGTTTGTTTTAAATTTTTTGCATTGATGTAGAAAAGAAATATCCTATTAAATAATTGTGTGTATATGTATCTTAAAAATACAATTTAAGCGGCTGGGGATTTAGCTCAGTGGTACAGTGCCTGCCTGGTGAGTGTGAGGTCCTGAGTTTGATTCCCGGTACCCCCCCCAATACAATTTAGAATATGAATTTCTATTAAACAATGTATTTTACAGATTCATTTCTATCAGTGGACATAAATGCACTTCACTCTAACAGTTGCACAGTGTGAATATTTAAAATTTTGACAGATACTGGGAGATTGTCTTCTAAGTATGTTTGTAATCTTATCGATAGTGTAGAAGAGTGCCTGGTTCTCCACAATTTGTGCACAAAGATTTGACTTTTGGTAATTGGAGATAAAACATTTTATTTAAATTTTTAAAAATTATGAAAGTAAGAAGACTTTAAAAATAATAGATTAGTGATGAGCATCTTGTGAAGTCATATATAACTGTGGCTCTCTATTAGGAAGAGGGTAACCAAAGAATTTATTATAGAAAGAATAATCATGTCGATAAGGTTTCTTACATAATGTGTAGCATTAACAGTTTTGTTAAACAAGAGACAGTTTCGTAGATGGGTTTCAGTTTTCAAAAAAGGGGAAGAAACCCCATTCTGTAGCTCGATGTGGGTTTGTCAGTTATTACCTCCTCATTTCCTGGGACTTCCCACTGCTTCTTTAGCACAAATCAGACTTAAGTGAAAACATCTCTTTCCATAGGATCAGTTATAAAGAGAATGGTAATGTAATGACCAGCTCAGTCTCTTGGTCTTACCCGTGAAGGACTTGGAAACATTTCTTCAGAGTGCTTCCAAGTTGGTTCTCAACCAGTTACTGCAGAAACAAAGGAACACACTGCTTAGTGAAGGTAAGAAAAAAGAGGCAAAGGGCCATGCAATTCTGTTTACATTTCCTCTCATTTCTCGTCTCACACTTTCTTAGCCCTTTATTTTCAGGTGGAATCTTGCGACATCTGAAATACTTTTCTAGCTTAGTAAATCAGAGGTGAGATGAAGCAAGCAATCAATGGAGTTGGACAATAAAAGTAGCCAAAAACTTCCTTTTTTAAAACGTCATGTCTACATTCTGCGCGTTTTTAAAATACTTTGTTAATCTAAAATCTGGGACTGGTTAAAGCAAATTCTATTTTGTAAAACTTAATCATCTTTTACTAATTGCTACAATAGTTTAGCTTCTGTGTTTTTAAAGAAGGCCTAAAAACTTAAGCAGAATTTTGTAGGGACAACATAGCTCTTGAGTTCAGTTATGGTGATAAATTGTAGAGAAAAACACAGTCACTGTGCATTCCAGTTGAAGTTTACTCTCAATTTTTTTGTTCAGTGAGTTTATGATGGTGCTGTTCTACGGGGCAGGATATTTTCAAAGTAAATGTGATCTACAGTGACCATTGTTTCAAAATTGTCACCTGAGTGATTTGGGGGAGAGACTGCTTTTTGGTATTCAAGGCAGGATATGTGTATGTGAACTTTCATTTGAATTCTCTCTAGTCTAGTTCTGCCCAAACATTTCTCTTGTGCAAATCTCTTTGAGTTTGAAAATAGACTTGGTTTAGTCAGATTTTTTTTTTTTTGTACCAGGGATCGAGCTCACAACCATGCACTTGCAAGGCAGGCACTTACGCTGCTGAGCTAAAACCCCGGTCCCAAGTCATAATATTCACATTGATGGAACATTTTTGTTTTGCTTTTCTTTTCTTTTCTTTTTTTTTTTTTTTTTGCGGTATGGGGATGGAATTCACGACCTTGCACTTGCCAGGCAGGCGCTTATACCACTAAACTAAATCCCCGGCCCTTTTTTTCTTTTCTTTTCTTTTCTTTTCTTTTCTTTTCTTTTCTTTCTTTTTTGTTTTTGTTTTTTTTTTGGAACAAGTTCTTACTATGTAGTTCGGGTTAGCCTTGAGCTCACTATGTGTTCCAGACTGGCCTCAAACTTCCAATAATCCTCCTGCCTCAACCTTCCCAGTGCTGGTATTACAAGTGTGTGCACATTTCTGGCACAGGTACCTTTGAGACTATTGTTTTTGAGCTTGAGAAGCTTTTTATAGGAGTGAAGAGTATTCAAAGCCTATGTTAAATATCAGTATTATAATAGTAATTTTGGAAACTTATAAAAGTAGTATACAACATCAACATGATGTTCAAAATACTTATATCAAGTCACTGAAACATTTCAAGCCACATGCATAATGGTTATTCTAGATTTATAAGGTATTATTCCTTTAAGCTCTTAACAAATATGATATAATGTAAATGTCCCTTTAGTTAACTACATAGAGTTACTTTTCCCTGAATGTTTATTTTTAAAGTTTTACTGTTTTATTATTTTTTTGTTTTCAAAAAATTTTTGAAGGCAAAATCTAGATATGTAGCCCAGGCCGGCTTTTACCTCATAGTGATCATGCCTCAACTTCTGAAGTGCTAAGATTGCAGGCATTTACCACCAAATTTTCTTAATTAAAAGATTTTATTAGGGTATATTTGCAATATAATATATATATATATATACACACATTCATCATGGGTATGAAAGTTTCAACTTATATAAAAATTAAGATAATAGTACAATGAATAGCCATATTTCCATCATAAAGCTTAATTGGTTGTATAATTTTGCCATTTTCTTTTCCTCTGTCTCTCTTTTTGTCTGCGTCACTGAATATTGTTGACTTTAGGACACATGTCATCCCTGAATTCTTAGATATGTATCTACTAAGAATATAGTCAGTCTTTTACTGACTTTAGAACACAATTGTGACATCAAGGCGATTTAGCACCAATAAATGCTATTGCCTATCATGTGACCCTCATTCAAATTTCCCCAACTATCATGTCCTTTGGAGTTTTTTAAAATATCTTGTACCCAATCAAAAACCTTGCATTGAGCTTGATTACCATGCCTAGAATTATGGAAATATTAAAGGTAACAAGCATAATTGACATAGTTAACAATAATTAATGATTGAAACAGCAAGGAAATTTAACATCTGTACAATCCCATTATAACTTTTTTTTCTAGTCCTGGGGATTGAACCTAGGGCCTTCAAACTCACTTACATTCCTAGGCCCCCCTTTTTTTAAATTTTGAGATTAGGTATTGCTAAATTGCTGATTTTGGGCTCAAATTTCCCATTTTCCTGCTCAGTGTCCCAGAGTTGTGGTATTATAGACATGAACCACTGAATGTGGCTAGTTTTCTTAATTTTTTACTTGTTTATTTTGTCTCCAAATACATTTGAAGTAATTCACAAGGTTTTTCAATTTGTGGGATAGCTTTTTCAATTTATGAGAGGAAGAAAGAATATGGAGAAAATATACAAATTAAGGTAAAATTATAATTAATATTTCTGCATCAAGTTTTATAGCTCCTAAAATAAGGAATTTCACACATCATATTAAGCTCATAGAAACAACTGTTACCTTTGGACATAAGAATTCAAGCAGAACTAAAAACAAAATTATTTACTTACTTGGTGAGGTTAATGGGAAGAAGATGATATTGATTTATACTTGTATTATTTTAGCCATCAAGTTAGACTTTCAGAAATAGATAATTAAGTTAGAATCATTGTATTTGATAGAAAAGTAGATAATTCAAATTATCCATTTCATTTCAGGAATTAAAATATAGATGAATGATATTTTAGAGTATTAAGATGGGAAATAATAGCAATATAGTCTAGGTATGTGATGAAATGATTAGCTATTTTTAGCTTTAAAAAGCAGACATTTTTAAAGATTAGAGTAAATAAACTGCTGATGCTGTTTTACAGAGGGAGTTTCTTAAATCCTCTGCCCAAAATACCCTCTATGTCTTGGGTAAAATTCTTATGCCAGGTACCGAAAACAAATTAAAACATGTACACATTTGGTACATTATCAAAAATGAGACAATAAACATAGCAATGTTCACATTTTCAGGGATAATTTTCAGCAGTTTATGTGCAAGTCTCTAAAACTGATCACTAAATATTTTCAAAAAATATCCCTGAGGATTGAATTGAGAGCTTTATGTATGCTACACGAGTGCTCTGATACGAAGTTATACCCCCAACCCTTTTATTTTTTGAGGCAAAGTCTCACTAATTTGCCCAGACTATTTGTAACCTCAGCCTCCCTAGTAGTTAGGATTCTAGTCATTTTCTGTTAAGTGTAGCTAATAAAGCCTTAAAAACATTTAGATTATAATTATGGACTCTGCAAGGCATGGCGGTGCCGGTCTATTATCACAGCACTTGGGAGATTGAGATAGGAGGATCCCCATGAGTTCAAGGCCAGCCTGAGATACATAGTGTGTTCAAAGACAGTGGGAGCTACATAGCTAGACCCTGCCTCATACCACTTTCTCCAAAAATTCATTGGGGTATCTATTGGAATCCATCATGTTGACCAAAACAAGTCAGATCCAGAAAGACAAATATCACGTATCCTCCTTAATATGTGGAATCTAAAAATGATGACAAAAGTAGAAAAAGCTGAGGTGGTAGCACATGCCTGGAATTCCAACACTAGGGAGGCTGAGGCAGGAGGATCACAGAGTTCGAGGCCAGCCTGGGCCACAAAGTGAGTTCAAATCCAGCCTGAAGTGCATAGCAAAATCTTTGTTAAAAAATAGTAGAAGCATAAAAGGAAGCGAATAAGAGGGAGGATGTATGTGTAGGGTGGGAAAGAGGGGGGTGAATATGAGCAAAATATGTATTGAAATCCCCAAAAATGTGAAACTAGGGGTTTTCTGGAGGTAAAAGTGATTAAAAAATGTTATGTGTATGTACGAATCTGCCACAACAAAGCCCATTAATCTGCATAACCAATAAAAGAGTGACAAAAGACAGGCAATTTCTAACTTAAAAAATGCAAATAGAATTATGGCATCTGGGATTTATATTATAGGAAAGATAGAGACGTAAAGAGATGAAATAGAGGATTTTGACGTTTTTAAGTATTAAACAATAGCCTGCTATATGACATACATAAATCTTAACAAGACAGCTTCACTCAAAAATTTTAGGCAAGCATAAATTTGTACATCCAATTGGAAAATTTTTAAAAATGTCAAAGAACACCAGGAGAAACAATTAATTCTAAACATTCTTAGTGAGAGTTTAAATTGGTCCAAGACACTTGAAAGGCAGTGTGGTAATGGTTGTGTTCTAGGAACTTCACTGCTCCACATCTGGCCTGAAGAAACACCCATAGAGTTTAAATAGAAGCAAGGGGCCTGGGAATTTAGCTCAGTGGCATAAGCTCCTGCCTGGCAAGTGTGAGGTCATGAGTTCCATCCTTGGTACCAAAAAAAAAAAAAAAAAAGGAAAATCTCTATGCTCACTATAAGAAATTAGTTTCTAAAATATAGATCTGAATAAACAGACATTAGAAAACTGAATTTCACCCCACCTAGCTTGATCCAAGATCTATGAAATAGCACATAACATTTTTCTGTCTTTTATTCCATACGGTTACATTACATGATGCCCAGTGGCACCTGCTGGATGTCGCTTTTGCATCCATTTCATTCCTCTTCAGGTGTCTCAGTTGCTCTCATCCTATATACTTTTCAGGAGGCAGACAGAATCTGTTCTGCCCCAATTGCTCCATTCCCCACTGGTCGCCAATCTTCTTATTTTCCTTTTGCTGTTGCCTGTTACCCCTTCATTCCAAAGTCTGTTCCAATGATTTATTTTACTGTTTATGGTAGTATCTGGATTTTATTAAAGTTCCATGCAGTTTTGATATATACCTTGGGGACAAGGAAGAGAGAAGCCTACACTGCTTTTGCATTTTAGGGATAAAGATCCTGAATGTGTGGTGAAGGGCTCTCAGACATTAATATTTGAGATGAGACCTGACGGTTATGGGTGGTAGGCCAGTGGATGGATATGGAACCAGGGCTCACAGAAGAGAAGAAAAAAAAATAGATAACTCTTGGGACAGGAGTGGAGTTTTGGAAAACTGAGATGGACTTAGCATGGCTGGGGACTGGGTCTTGTGGGGAAAAAGGCAGAAATGACATTAGAAAGACAGACAGGGACTATGCATCAGGAAGACCTAATGTGTATTGATGTTGTCCTGGAGGTGACAGGGAGTGGCTGGCGATTAAACAGAACATCTATAATATTACATTACCATGTGGAAAGTGGTTGTAAAATTAAGGATGTAGAGTTGTAGGTTATGGTAGTGTGAATGGTTGGGGAAAACAGTCATAAATAAGATTGAAAAAATAGAGGACAAATTACTTACATGCTTCGAAGATATATGTGCATTGATACAAAATTGGGACATGTAGGGTAGATATTGACTGTCCTCCTGCAGCTTTTCTGCAGTCAGTGCATGTTACTCTCTTTATTTGGCAAATGTGATTGTTGTTAAATGGAGTTAGAGTTGATGTTTTTTTCCTGGAAGGACTAATTATTCACTATGATGGTTGTGTGACATTAACTGCCCTTCCCTATTCAGTAGAGCGGTATGTTCTAAGAACAGAACATACATTCTGCAATTTGTAATCTTGGACTTGAATCTTGCTTCTAGAAGTGTGATCTTAGGAAAGGAGTTTGCTGTACCTGAAACTCAGTTGTATAATTTGGAAATCAGATTATGAGATTGCCTAATATGCAGTATTATTGAAAGATTAGGAAAACATATGAAAACCACCTGATGCACAGTTGTTACTATGATGCTATATGTAGTTTTTTGCGTCTATCTTTTCACTGAAGTCAGAGGTTGGCAAACCACAGCCAAGGACCAAATTGATCCTCTGTTTTTGTAAATAGGGTTTTATTGGAATACAGTCATAATAATTTGTTTACATAATGCCTGTATCTGCCTTCCTACTATTATGACTAAACTGTACAAGTCTGATTGATTTATTAAATCTCATATATTTACTATTTATCCCTTTATAGAAATTATTTTCAGATCCCTAACTTAAGTTTTTTTTTTTTCAAATGTTCCCTCTTATAAACTTCTCCATCTTTAGGTTTCCTTTTTGACTCATGCTTGTGTTGTTTGGCTATAAATTAAAAGTGCACCTATGCACAGAAATGATAAAAACAGTTTGCTGAGAACTTATGAAAATGCTAGTCTAGGAGGAAGAATTTATATTGAAGCTTCTTCTGAAAACCAAGTAAATGATTTAACAGTGTTGCACTTTAGCACATATTTCTAATTTGTGAATTTGCACATAGGGTTAATTTTGGCATTCCCCTGTCTAGTAATGATTAATGTAGTCTAAATTTACCTAGACCATCTCATCTGCAAATGTCCTTGAGTGTTTTTTTTCCTTCACACTTAAGCAATCAAAAAGTGTATACCTACTTTAGCAGTTCACTAGTTCACTGTACTAATCTTTGGAAGTTAATGGCTACCATTTGGAGGACCTTTTGTAATTCTAGAGGTCAAATGTACCTTGTATTAAACTCATGATATTTCAACAAATTTAATATTAAAATATCTATACAAGTTTTTATTTTCCTAAGGCATATATTTTTGGGAAGACTCTATATGTGTTCATTTATGTACATATATATGTCTGCATATAGTTATGCATATATAATTTGTCTAAGATAAATAAAAATTCAAGTGATAAAATATCTTTGAGCACTTGAAATAATCCATTGGGTTAAATTTTTGTGTTTCAAATAAAATAAGACTAAAATATATGTTAATATTTTTTGGTAGTGCACAATTTATAAATACCTTTGAAGAGATCCAGTGATGTCTCTTTGAAACTTCATAGATATTCCTCAAGTACTACAGTATACACTTGATGTCCCTGTAAGTGTAAAGCAGAAAATTACTTCTACTGATGTATCTGAGCAGCTGATGAGAGATAAAAACAAATCAGAGAGCCAGTAAACTTATAAAAAGAGAAGTGGAAATAATATTCTCCTGCGAAATTTCACAGATAATAAAAGCATTATTAAGAAAAATGCCAACATTTAATCAAAATAAGCTCAAGTAAATTTTTTATTTCTCCATTTCAACTTTTAAGATGTTGTCATGCACAACACTGTTTTTATTCTAGTGGTGTATTAAAAGATTACTATGAAAGTTAAATGTGTTAATTTATGTTCAGTTTTTTGTTTCTAAGTTTTTTGCAGTTCAGTATTAGGCTTTACACTGCCTTAGAGTTTTCAAAAGCCTCCTTAGCATGTTTTCTGCTGCCCTCTACTGCTAATTTTCAGAAACATCAGATTCTGAGTAATGTTCATTTAATTAATCCATAAATTCACGCAGTGTAAAAGTTTGAGGGTGTGTGCTTAGAGATAATTTAACCTCACATTCTTAGTTTACATATGGGAAATGGAAGCTCTGAGAAGTTAAGCAGTATGAATATGGCTTTCTACCTTTTTTTCCCCTTTTTTGGTATAGGCATTGATTTCTGGGCCTTCACATTGAGCTACATTATTAGCTTTTAAAAAATTATTTTTTTAAACTGGCATGGTGGCATATGTCTATAATTCCAGCACTCGGCAGACTGAGGCAGAAGGATTGTTGTGAGTTCAGGGCCAGCCTGAACTACGTAATGAATTCAAAGCTAGCATGCACTACAAAGTAACACCTTGTCTCAGAAAACCAAAAAAAATTACTTTTAAAATTTTGAGACAGGATCTTGTTAAATTGCTACATTGCTGGGGTTGGGCTCCAACTTACCAACTTCTTGCCTCAATGTCCTGCAGTGCTGAGATAATAGGAGTGCACCACTACATTGGACACATTATCTGAAGCTCTTGAGTCTTTACAGAGCAATGAAGCACTGTACCTGCAGCTCTTGCTTCTGCCTTTCCTCCTTGTATTGTTTGAGATGAGCTCCTCACAGAAGTTACTGCAAACATCAAATTCCCAATATAAATTCCTACATCCTACACTCAGAAGATTGTTTCACTGTTGACTTTAAGTAATTTTTAAATGCTCAAGACGTTAATGGACAATTAGACTCTTGGATTCAGATCATCTACCTCATGTCAGGCTCAAGAGGAACTAAGCTAAACTGCTCAGCTCCTCCTCCTGTTCTCCACATTTCTGTCAGTGCTGCTGACACTTCTTGACATATGCAGACTCAGAGTTATTTTTGGTTCCTCTATCTTCTTCATTTCCATGTGTGGGAATCTTTGTGTCTCATATCGATTCCTTCTCTTTCTTTTCTGCTATCTTCCTCTTGTTTTGGGAGCCAGCAGCTTGCTAACTTGCATTTGAAAAAAAATGTGTTATGGGGGATTGAACCCAGAGCCTTGCACATGTTAGGCAAGCACTTTACCATTGAGCTATATTCCCAGTCCTTTTTAATTTTAATTTTTATTTCAAGACAGGGTCTTCCTAAGTTACCCAGGCTGGTCTTGAACATGCGATCCCTGTACCTTAGCCTCCCAAGGAGCTGAGATTACAGATGTGCACCAATCACCATGTCCACTCTTAACTTTCATGCTTAATTCCAGTCTCACTCTGTTGAAGTTCGTCTTGCACTTTACTGCAGTTTATATCATACCATGAATCAGCTTTGTGGTTAGCTGCCAAAGTTTTTCTACATGGTGAGCATCCTTTATCTGGAATGCTTGAGATCAGAAGTGTTTCAGATTTTGAGTGTTGGGGTTGGGACCCAAGTCTAAACACAAAATTTAATCATTTTTTATACACTCTGTGTACACATAGTTTGAAAATAATTTTATATAATATTTTAGTACATCCGAGTTTTGACTATCCCATCATATGTGATGCAGTGTGCAATGTTGCACTTGTAGTGATGTTTTGGCCTTCAAAAAGTTTCACGTTTTGGAACATTTTGAATTTCAAATTTTTGGATTGCTGTGATCAACCTATGTTGCTTGTAAGGTTAATTGAGTATCTTCAAGCTTAATGCCCCAATTTACTTCCCTGATCTTAATGTCTCTGTCCCTGAACACTAAGATGCGTTTACTTCATTCCTATTACTGGATCCCCAATTTACTGGTCTACCTTGAGCCCCACACATCAAAATGTTAGGATTCTTATTCCATCAGAATGAAGACACCAACAAACATCTCTGTAGATGCTAAATAAGGAGCAAAGCCTACCACTCATCACAAAATCCCAAACTTTCTTGCTCGGTTGTTGTGATGGAGTGAAAGGTCATTAGGAGTTCTCATAAATGTTATCTGTATACAATGAAAGAAGACTCCATTATGGCCAGTGGACTATGTACAAAGAAGATAAATGGGGAGAGCTGGAGCATATCTGAATGAAGGTTCTTGTGTGAGAGTGAGTCTGAAAACTAACACCTGCCTCCCACTCGGACTGGTGTCCACCACTACCCCACATGAGTGTGACAACATAATACTGTTTTCTCATTTCTCCCTTCTCCCTTCTGTCTGCGATGCTTTCACCCTTACTGCCTACTTGAATCTTTCCTTTCTGTAGAGACAAATAAAGGTTCACTTTTCATAGTCTTCTTTCTCTTTGCTGCCTTAGCATATATTTAACAAGTCATCTGAAAATGAAGTAGTGCTCTTTTCTTTTCCCCTTAGTTATTCTCAAATATTTTTCTTTACTTTTAAAGTTTTATTAAACATTTGAATCAAAGGTGTGCATGTACATAATAGGGTCACAGAATTCTAACAGATTTGTTACGGAAAACAGCAGTACCTGAACCCCTTCTCTAGAAGCAACTACCAGTATCTTGTTTATCTTGTTGCTTAGTACTGTGTTTACCGCCATTTCTTTCAATAGAATGTTTGTGTTGCAATTTTTTTTTCATTTGGGGCATTATTTATTGACTTGTTATTATGAAAAGGAGGATTCAGTTCTCTTTCCTCCCTTGGTTTGCACCAACTATATGAACCCTATCTCGTTTCTCTAACTATAGGGAGTGTCCATCTATCTGGTCTGGACATGCAGGGAAATGGCTAGGGTAATTTTTATTAGTATTACATTAATATACACAATAAAATAGTATTTATTTCCAGACTTTATGATCACACTGTGGTTATATATTTGGTTAGATCAAGTTTCAGTGCTTTGTATGATGTCACAATTACTTACAAGTGAGCCATGGCATAAATCATGTATTTGTTTCTGCACAACTTTTGATTATAAAATTCTAGGTTGAAATAAATTTTCACTTGGCACTTTTAGACATTACGTCATTTCTCTTGTTGCCTCTCATGTTGCTGTTAAGAAGTCTGAAGATTCTGGTTCTTGGTCTTTCTTTTTTTAACTTTTTTTTTTCTTCTTGAGACAGGGTCTCTCTATGCAGTTCAGGCTGGCCTTGAGCTCACTTGGTAGCCTACGCTGGTCTCGAATTTGCATTGAACCTCCTGCCTCAGCCTCCTGAGTGCTGGGATTACGGGCCTGAGCCACCACGCCCGGCACTTGGTCTCTTTTTATGCTTGATGTTTTTCCCTTCTGGAAACTTGCAGGATCTTCTTTTTGTCCCAAGTATTCTATCATTTCACATTAATGAGAGGAGGTTTTTACTTAGTATTTTGGGAACTCATGTCCTTCAGTTTGAGAAACATTCTTGAGTTCTTAATTTGAATTCCTTCCGTATTTCCTCTGTTCTCATTTTTTGAATCTTCTGTTACATAGATAATTAATATCCTACTCTGGATCTCCATATGATATTTTTTTATTTTTGTTATTATTTTTTCTTTTGCATTTGTGTTACTTTCAAAATAAAGCATTGTCTCCATATTACTTTCTAATCATTGAATTGAATTTTAAAATGATAATTTTCAGTTTCCAAAAGCTTCAGGATACTTTTTAAAAATAACTTTTCATTTTCAATTCAAGAATGCAATATTATCTTTTAACACTTTGAGAATACCGGCAGCAGATACATCTCCCCCCAGCTTTTTACTCAAAGTGTCTATTTTTGTCCCTTTCAAATATTCCCTCTGATGTTTCAGAATTCTAGTCATATTTAAGTGTGGGAATCCACAAAGGTCACTGGGATCTACTGATTGTGAGCTTGGATAAAGGGTGATTGCCCAGTTGCGTTGGGGAACTCTGATGTTGATTTCTCTTTTTATCTTACTGCAGCAGTCAGGTTACCTAGAACAATTTTTCTGATAGACTTCCTAGAATGTGCAGGCCCTTCTTGCTAAATTCTGGGACCTGAGTAAGTGGATGGTTCTCAGTTGAGTAAATTCTTTGGATCTCAGCACAAATATGCATATTTTAAAATTTAATTGATCTATTATCAGGTTAGAAATTCTCTCCTCTACTGGTATCCCCTACTTTAAGGACCCTCAGCTATATTCCTGTCTTATTTATTTAATTATTTAACTACTTAATTAATTTATTTGAGTCAGAGTTTTGCTATGCATTTTAGGCTGTCCTTGAACTCACTAGTTATCCCAGCCTGTCTTGAACTCATGGTGATTATCATGCCTCAGCCTCCTGAGTGCTAAGACATGAATTCAGGCTCCTTTGCATTATTCTTTAGAGACAAATGTCAAGTTTTCCTTCAGGGCTCTCTCACTGGGTTTGCATCTAAGTTCCAGGTTGTTTATGTATATAAATGGGGTAGTAGACAGGGTTGTCTTTGGTTTGTAGTCATGCTTATGCCTGGGTCATTCATCTTGCCCCTGGTTAGCACTCTGTGGGAGTAATGTCTGCTGTCTTTCCATCTTGCCTCCAGGTATTCTCCAGGGCTGCGGCTCTCAATCACATGCTTGTGTGTCATGAGACATGATAAGTCAGTCTCAAACCTGTTCAGCCAGGCAACCCATATGGCTGTCTCTCTTTCTGCTCCCTTGCCACACCATGCTGGACATGAGACTTGTCCAAGGCTTCCTGCTTCCTCAGGTTCTACGTGGGAGATAAGAAACAGGCTTCATGTTCTCTTGACTCTCCAGTCCTCTCGGGAGCTATACTGTTTCCTTCCACTGAGATTCAGTATCCTTGAGTCTATTTTTTTCTAATACTCTACAATTTTTTTATTGAGTGGGAACATATATCATCCTTACGCTACTTTCTTTGATGTGAAAGCTCAGTGATTTGTGTATCTGTGAATGAAGGTCATTTTGTTGAGCCATAACTTTATACCCTGGAAAATTCAAATGAATTTGGGGGCTTTTTTTTGTCTTTTTGAGACAGGGTCTCTCTATGCAGTTCAGGCTAGCCTTGAGCTCACTTTGTAGCCTAGGCTGGTCTTGGACTCACAACAATCCTCCTGCCACAGCCTCCCCAGTGCTGGGATTACAGACGTGAGCCACCATGCCCAGCTGTTGGCTTTTTTAAACTTTATTGTTTATTAGGACGTATTTGTCATACATATTGATTGCATTCCTCATAGGAAATTTATAACTGTACATAGTATATATTGACTTTGTCCAATTCTCTTCCCCATCCTTCAACTCCTCCGCCATCCTCATTTACAAAAGCTTTGTTACCACTTTTTTCCTTCCATTGTCTTTTATTTCCTTTTCCCTTTCTTCCATTCCTTCTCTCCCCTCCCCAGTTCCCCTTCCCATTTGAACATTTTCTTTCTACTTCCTGATATCTATCACCCATTTTGGTCCTTATTTATACTTTTGGTTTCTCACAGAAGAGAAATAATGTAATATTTATGTTACATGTAAAATCAGACATATGTGTCTGATTTATTTCCCTTAAAAGTATGGTCTCAAGGTACATCCACGTACCTCAAATTTATCTTTCTTTATGGCAGAATAGTATTTATGGAAGAAGAGTACGACATTTTCTTTATCTATTGATGAGCATCTGGGTAGTTTCCAAGTTTTGGCTATTACAAATTGTGCTGCTATAAACATAGGTGTGCATACATCTCTGTGATATGATGCTTTTAATTCTTTCAGGAAGATACCAAGAAGGGGAATAGCTGGATCAAATGGAATCCCTAGTTTTAGTTTCTTGAAGACTCTCCATACTCATTGTACCAATTATACTCTCATCAACAGTGGAAGAGTGTGCCATTTTCCACATAGACTCACTAGCATTTGTTATTAGTTGATTTCTTGATAATAGCTATTGATACATAAATATTATGCCCTGAGTCCTTCATAGTTTTGAATTCTCAAGTTTCAAAGTTTAAGCTAAAGTATCTCAAAAGACATCTTCCCCAAACTGTCATCTCTGCTAAGTGTCTGAAAAGCTTATTTGGAAGCCTGGTGGGGATTAGGATCAGGATTAAGTACATCACTATTAGGCCTTTATGCTAATGTCTTTTATGTTCCACATATGTAACCCGATGTTGGGTTTGTTGAGGGTGGAATGTACTTACAAGTATCTTTTTCTTTATGGAAGGACAAGCTTTTCTTTGTTATTTTTGTGTTTTTTTTTTTGAGACAAGGTCTTGTTACTTAGTTCAAGCTAAACTTGAACTGGGGATGATCTTTTTGCCTCAGCCCTTCAAGTGCTGAGGTTATAGGCGTGTACCACCACTCCTGGTTTGAAAAGGAAAATGTTTTCTTTATCCTGTAAATGTGTTTAGCATACAATGCTGTAATTATTCATCGATCTTTTGGAGACCTTTAGCTTTGTATCTTCCTTGCACATAACTATGTTTCCAATATATAATAAACATTTAAATAATTGATTAATTTGCAGAATATACCTCTAAAAAAGAAGGTAAACCTCTATGACATTATTCTTATACAATTACAAAAAAAACATGCACTTAGGATGCTGAGACAGGAGGACTGCGAGTCCCAGATGAGAAAGAAACTCAAAACAAAATAAAATGAAACAAAAAAGAGGAACCTATTTTATTGACTTGGAAAAGAATAACTACATGAATGAGGGGCTGAAATTTTTAAAGAGAACCTTTATGTATGGTTAAAAAAATGATCTTTTTACTAATTTGACTTTCCAATTTTAAGGTCAAGTTTAGAGGTCTGTTTTAGAAACTTAACCCTCAAAGCCAAAGAGGAACAGTTTTCCTCACTGTGGCCTATTGCTTGAGTGCCAGGAATGCCAGTGCCTTCCCTTTTTAGAAAATGCAGCTGCTAGTTTCTGAACTATTCTAGACTCTCTAGACTTCAGTGACAACTGCTGAGTGTGGGGATGGGAGGCAGGTGTAGGGAAAGCCCACTGTCAGGAAACCTCTGTGCTAAGTAGGGTAGAGGTAAACATATTGATCAAGTGCACAGACATTTCCAGAATGTATTCTGAGAAGTGAGAGGGATAGAAAAATAATTCATTTTGGGCTACAAAGTGAAGGAAAATTCTGTAGTCCTGCATGATATGTTGAGCATGGGTTAATTTTATACCATGCCATTGTTGTTTCAATCAAATTAAAAATATATATTGAGTCTCTCCTAAATGCAAATAATTATCTTGCCCCCAAGAGGTAAAATGTAAAGATGAGTAAGATATAGCTCCTGCTTCCAGCAGAATTGCTACAGATTTCTTCATTTTTTTCTCATAGCCCACTAGCCATGTTGCTCTTCAATTTATGACTTCCCAGTCACTCTTCATTTTCTATGGGACAGAACAGAAAACTCTTTGTGTAATTCCCAAGGCCCTTCACAATCCAGTTCTAGAGCATTTATTTCCTAAGCCCCTTGTGCTCATGCTCAGCTTATGTGTGAATAGACCATGTCACTCTATTCTTTTATAACTTGGCCAGGGCTTAAAATCCTACTTACCCTTTCACCATTTAATGGAAATGCTACATTTCCTGTACATACCCTGTGACTTCTCGCACTTTGTTCCAGGTCCTTTCCTATTTCCTTTAAGCCTATCACAATTATAGTTCTAAATGATATAAAATTGGAATTATTCTACCCAGCTTATTTTTTCCCATAGTGGGAAACTTCCTGAAAAAATGGAACTGTATCCTTTCATCTTTATATCTCCTGGACATGCTTTAATCCTGGAAACCAGCAGGATTAGTAATGGCTTGGTGAGTGAACAAAGTGAATTCATTCATCATCCTTTCTTTCTTTCTTTCTTTCTTTCTTTTTTTTTGGTATCTCAACTGCTAAAATTTTAAATTTTAAATTTCCAGTCTTCTTTTTCTCCAAAGTTACTCATCAATTCTCTTTCCAGAATGCTGTCTGAAGGGTATCTCAGTGGACTTGCCTACTGGAATGACATTCACTGGAATTGTGCAACTTATAATGAGCAGGTGACTGAAGAAAAGGAAGCGGAGACAAGTTCTGTCGCTGCTCTTTCCTATTCCTCTGTGGATGAAACCCAAGTCAGAAGTCTTTATGTGAGCTGCAAATCCTCTGGCAAGTTTATTTCTCCAGTGCGTTCCAGAGAGAGCCAACATAGCATAAATAAGAGAGACACAGTGTTGCTGACAAACCCCAATCCTGTGTTTGAAAGACCAAACTTGGCTGCAGTTGAAATATACAGGGACCCTAGCAAAGAAACCTATTTAGTTCCACCTTCTTGCAAAAGTATTTGCAAGAATTATAATGACTTACAAATTGCAGGGGGCCAGGTGATGGCTATTAACTCAGTGACAACTGATTTTCTCTCCGAGAGCAGTTTTGAATGCGGTCCTTTGCTGAAGTCATCTGAGATCTCTTTGCCCATGGAGGATTCCCTTTCCACTCAGCTCAGCGACTTCCCCCAAAAGCCTGTCCAGAGGCACTCATCCTACTGGAGAATAACCAGTATCAAAGAGAAAAGCAGCCTGCAAATGCAGAATCCTATTTCAAATGCGGTGCTGAACGAGTACCTGGAGCAGAAGGTGGTGGAGTTATATAAGCAATACATTATGGACAATATGTTTCACGACAGTTCTCCTACCCAGATCCTGACATCTGAACTCATCATGACAAATGTGGACCAAATTAGTCTTCATGTGTCCCAAGAGAAGAACTTAGAGACTTCAAAAGCCAGGGATATAGTCATCAGCCGCCTGTTACAGTTAGTGTCCACTGAGATCAGCACTCCTAGTCTCCATATTTCTCAGTATAGCAATGTGAATCCATAGAGAGAGTTCATGGATCCATAATTCCATTCCTCTCAATTACTCAAATCCAAAGTAACACTTGATTCATTTATTCTGAGAATGGGCAGGAGGGGCTTGTGAAAGCAAATCACAAGCTAGAGAAGCAAAGATTGGCTGGAAGTCAGATGTGAATGAAGGAGAAATCTCAGTATTACCCATGATGGAGGAATATAAGAAAAGGATCCATAAGGAATAATTTTAAGGAGAAATTTGTACACCAATAAAGTGCAAATAAAAATGGTCAAAAAAGAAAAGGAATATAAAAATTGGGGGGGAAGACAAGCAAAATAAAAACAAACACTATGAAAAATTTAAAAGCCCAAATATTTCAGGGTAGAAAAATATATATCAGAAATAATCTGAATTGCTTCTTATTGAAGGAAATGGACTGCAGAAGGTGTCTATATTTGGGTGGAAAGATAAGTTCAAACACTTTTAAAAGTATATGTTTGTATATCTTTTTTCTATTCTGTATAATTAGATCATGTTGATATACTTTGTAAATATTAACGCTGTATCAACTTGCAATTGTGTTTTTATTTTTGAATGATCACTTTCTTATGAGTATAGTCACAGCATAGTCACTCATATTCCCTAATTTGGTGTACTGGTGGAGATGAAATGTTCAAAATGAAAAAGCACCACAGAATGAACATGAAACATTTAGTTCTATTTTGCTATGCATGATTTTCTTGGTGGCATCAAATTTTAAATGTAATTATGAATATTATGTTTTTACCCATTTTCCTCTTTCTCTTTATGTTCCCTTGACCTGGAGCCAGTATAAGATCTTCCGTATCCTCAAAAGAAAGTTGCAAATACTGAGATATCATGTGATCAAATCCTGTACCATGTACCAAATTCATTTGCTACCATGGTAGCTTCTAACCCTTTCCAAGCTCAGGACTTAGCAAATTATTGCTCATTGGCCAAATCTACCCTGCTGCCTGCTTTGAGTGGGTTAAGAATACCTTTTCTATTTTTAAATTGTTTTCAACATTGGTCAAGTAACTAATTAATTATCAACAACAGTAAAAGTACATGAAATATGAAGGCAAAGAATGATAAGATGCTTACAGATTAAATGAGAACTTGTTTTGATACAATTTCAAACAAACTTCAAAAACCATTAATATTTATACAACAATAGAGAAAATATGACCTCTAGGTATTTGTCATCAAACATTTATTTGTGATGGTAATAGGGTAGCTGCATTTTTAAAAGGCTGCTTTTGTCTTTCAGATCATTCTGAAATACACAGATGTGAAATACGAGGTCTGGGGTTTTTTTGAAGTAATCCTGTGTAGAAAGAGGAAGTTAAGGCAGAGAGCAAACATGGTGGTAATGGACTATGAAAAAACAATGTTTTGTGACATGTGAAAATTATATAAAATTGAAATTCAATTTCCAAAAAGTAAATTTTTATTGGAAACAGCTATATTCAATCATTTATGTGATGCCTAGTGCTGCTTTCCCATGAGAATGAGAGGATTGTGTAGATGTGACAGGGAACACATGGCCCAACAAAGCCTAGGACACATCCTAGGGGGCCTTTTAGAGAAGTTTGCCAGTTTTGCTCAACAGTAACATAGCAACTTGTCAACATAGTGGTTGCTTGATTTACTTCAGGTTTTCAAGAGGAAACCAGACTCTGAAATGGAGTTTGGTGAGCAAGTTTACTGAGGATTGGTCTAACAAATCACTTCTATGAGGGAAGGAGGGAAATAGAAAATTTCACAAGATCTCTGTGCATCTCACAGGAAGTTCTGGAGCTAGGGTGAGTCTAGAATGGTTTGTTCCAAATAGAAACAAGAAGATTGGCTTTTGCACGGCAGCATCTATCAGAAGGGAGGATAACTGTAGTTGAGCAATTCAGCAAAGGGCAATTTCCAAAGTGTGATTCTATCATGTGTCTTCAGCAACCAAATTCCAGGAAACTATGGGGGAGATAGTGTCTCATTCCCAAAAGAGGAGTCTGGGTAGAACAGTTCTTTATGTTTTTCTGTATTTGTATTTGTAGGATGAATGTATCATTGTGTAGGAGACATGATTTTGATGTTGTTATTAAGAAATGTTATTGATTTTTAAGCATACCACTACAATAACTGCTATGGATTAATTACTTGCTCTATGTCTGGTAACATGTTAAACATTTTCATGAATTATTTTATATGATTCTCAAAATAACCTTGGAACAGAGAGAGCATCTATTATTCCTGTTTTACAAGTGAATCAGCTGGGCTAAGATAAGTTAAATATTTTGTCCAAGAGTACATAGTAGGTGATAGAACTGAATTTAAATTTAGCTTTGTGTAACACAAGAATCCTCATTTTTAACCACTGTTACCTATTTTCTCCTATTTCTCTATTTAAATGCAGATTTTCTACTCCAGAGGGAGTCAATATCTTAATTTGTTTACTATTGCATTACTTCATTTTCCTTTGTAGTGTTTTGCTTGATATATTCCTTATTTTTATATCTTCCTCCCTTCAGAAATTAAGCTTTGATTCATCCATATGTTTCATCATTTTCCAAACATTACTAGCACATAATAGGCATCCTATTAATATTTGTCAAGTAGCTAAATATGTCTTGGCTGTGTTGGATATTATATATGGTAGTCAAAGTGAAAGAGCATCAATAACCAGATAATTCTGAGTAGAAAAAAGTGCTACTAAGGTTTCTTCCCCAAGGAGTAAGTTAATTGAATTGAAGGTTAGTAAATAGCATAATAAAATGCATTATAATAAAATATTGTCAGATTATTTTTCTTCGGTTCCTGAGAAATAATTACAAAGGACACTGGTTCATTTTGTTTTCACTGAGCATTTATTTGATGCTCTCTTTTTTTCTCAGTTTTTTTTGTGGGAGCTGGAGCAGTGTGTATTAAATGCTTGGATTTGTGATGGCTGATCTTTATTTTCAGCTTCATTGGCTTTTTTTTTTGTACCTGGGATAGTTCTCATGACCTTGCACTTGCCAGGCAGGTGCTTATGCAACTGAGCTAGATCCCCAGCTCAGCTTCACTGGTTTGAGAGACACTTAGATTAGTAAAACACACTTCTGGCCATATCTGGAGAACTTTCGCTTTGGCCTTTCAGTCAAACCCTCTCTGCTTCACAGTTCCCATGAAGTGAGCAGCTTTGCTTTGCCACGCCCTTCTACCATGATATTTCTGCTTTAGAGCCAGCCAATCATGCATCAAAAACTTTGAAACCACAAGCCAAAATAAATCCTTCTTTAAGTTGCATGTGTCAGGAATTTTTTTGCCAGCATTGAAAAGCTGATTAACATAAGAGGGAAAATACAATGTGTGTGTAGACATACAGAAGAATAGGCCTTGTCCTCTGTAAGCTTACTATATTGTTGAAGAAATATAGAAGATAACAAAGTACTTCCCAATTATTTAGTAAGGGGTAAAGTGATACAAACAAGTGTTAAGAGTGTTGAAAAGGAGTCATGCTTGGCACTGGATAGTGGAGGAGCCTGGTGTAGGTAAAGCTTCCAAGGAGAAGTGGTAGTTTAAACTATGCTTGAAAAACAAGATAGGATCTAGGCAGATGGATGAGAGAAGTGTTCCAGGCAGAGGTATATTTGTTGCAATGGAAACTGTGAGTCAATGGCTGTAGCGAGCTGAATGAATGGATGGATAGGAAGCAGATTAGTTGTTATTGCTGATGTAACAAATTTACACAAGATTAGTGACTTAAAACAGCACAAATAGCCAGGTGTGGTGGCACACACCTCTAATCCCAACCCTCAGGAGGCTGAGGCAGGACGATTGCTGCGAGTTCTAGGTCAGACTGGGTTACAAAGTGAGTTGAAGGCCAGTCTGAACTTCATAGTGAGACACTGTCTCAAAAAAGAACAAACAAATAAAAAAAACCCAAATATATTATCTTACATTTCTGGAGGTCAGAAGTGCAACAAAACTGGGAGATACTACCAAACAAAACGGGTGTAAAACTAAAAATTATATAAACAGAAATATGAAATATGAGGTTTCCCTGTGTTACATAAAAAGTATTCATTTTGATAAACGTTGAATATGTTTATTCACCAGTATCCAGGGAGGATTGATTCCAGAATTGTCTGAGATACTAAAATCCACAATGTTCAATGATACAGTATTTGCATATAATCTATGCACATCCTCTTGTATACTTTAAAACATCTCTATATTACTTATAATTCCTAACATAACCTAAATGCTATGTAAATTCTTGTTTAGGGAATAATGACAAGAGCAATTCTGTATATGTTTAGTACTGACACAATATTTTCAGGAATATTTTTAAACTATAGTTGATTGAATCTGCAGATGTGGAACACATGGATTTGTTGTATGTAATCTGTAATGAAAGGCACACTAAGCAACTGAAGTCCTTGACCATCAATTATTTTATTTATTTTCATGGCTTTGGGGGCATCATGACAAGTTTTTAGAAAAGGCATGTTATGGGGTATGTAATGTCCATGTTTATTTTTTAGGAATATTTCCATTGATTATTAACTTTAATTTTGAGTTTTTAATATTAAACAATGTATACTTAACATAAAATTAAAATATCAATAAAATATTAAATTTTTAATATGTAATGAGCATACAGAATAAAAATCAACATTTTCAGCATCAACTGTTTAGCTTTTTACAAGTTCTAACAAATAACAGGAGAAATAAATTCCTATGTGAACTACAATTAAAATATAGAGAAATAATCTTTGCTTCAATTATCACACCTTAAACAATCTTCAGAAATAATGATAACATGTTCCCTAAATAAATCTTGCTTACACTGACAGCACATGTGCTTAGCTTTTCCCTGTTTTTTTTTTTTTTTTGCTTTTTTTGGGGGAGGGAGGTGTGGAAGGAATAGGACTGAGTTCCTTGAGTCTCGATATATAATTTAGGCTGGGCTTGATCTCATTATATAGCCCAGGCTGGCTTCAAATTTGTGATGCTCTTCCTGCCTCAGCTTCCCAAGTGCTGGGATAGTAGGCCTCACTATCAATCTTATCATATGGTGTAGTATTGACAGTATCAGTACTATTTTGTTTTTATTTACCATACAGGAGGCAATGTTATATCTTTCTTAAATCCAAAGATTATACTATACATTTTTCTATTGCAAACTTGCAACTTTAAAAAAAATAATCTTGGCTTTGTTCTTGCAAATAGTTTCTGTGATGGTTTTCTTTTAGCAAATTTGTGTAACTAGTGAATCAATTGTTGAATGTGACATTTGGGTTTCTTCTTGAAATAGGTGAAACAAGTCTATTCATAAAGTCATATGGTTTATTACAACATGAAGAAAGACCTGGTGGCTGAATACCAGGGTAAATTTCTAAATTCAAGGTGGGAAATGTCTTTGCACTTACTTGGGCATATATTTTTACATCACAGTTGGAAGGTTTAGTTGGCCTAAATTGCTGAAAGCTTCAAACAGCATGAAATGACAAAAATTGGTCATCAGTTGTCATGTATTTGGATGGTACATAAACTGCTTGACTATTCAAATGATGAGTGAATAGCAGTCAAATGGTCAGTTTTTTTTTTTACCTGTCTTTTTGTCATCAACATGTGGATAATTTTGAAGGAAACCAAATCTCTTGAGTGTCATTATTATTTTAAAAATCTGAATACCACATCACTTCTCCATAAATCCTTTAGATTCAGATGATTAGGATAATAAATTCCTGCTATGAAGGCTTTTTGTTCCAACAGTGAGGTGTCATGGAAAAAATATTTTTGAGTACTACTACTGGTGCACATAGAATGTTTTTTTGTATTTCATTATTAGTATATTTTAAAACATCTTGTAGCATATCATCCATTACAAACAATTTCCAGCATCGAATTGCAGTGCTGGCATTTTATCCAATAGGTTTCAGCCTTAACAAGAACCGAATGACATATTTTGACCTAATTCTAACATTGGATCACTCAGGTATACAGGACCATTTTGTAGTATTCTGACTAGTCAGATAATTACCCAAAAATGTAACACAATGCATAATGTGGGTAAAACTCACCCATTTACACTTTAGCATATATATATATATATATATATATATATATATATATATATCTTGCTGTTTGTTGTATCAAGTGGGTGAAATTAAAGATTATTTCTTGTTTCCTTCAGTGCAGCTACTGAGATGCACAGCTGGCTGCCATTATGCTAAAGTACATATTTTCATTAGAAAAATGTGGTATGGTTGTCTGTGACTCAGTATGAAGAACTAATTAGTTTTAGTTCCTTAGTCCTTATAGAATTATGCCTGGAACCTTCCCAAGTACTTGGGAGGTATGGAAGGAATAGCACTGGAGTTTCTTGAGTATGAACTTTAGTAGTAAACTCTAGCTTTGACCTTGACTTGGCCTCAATTTAAAAGTGATCATGATGAATACACAATGCACATTTAATAGTAAAATCTCTCCACTACTTCACACAGCCCTTATTTGAAACTTTTTGTGCCCTATGTCTTGTCAGGAACTGAAGTGTTGAAAAAAGTGAGGTCAAGTAGAGATCCCATCAAAATTTTACCTGAAATCTGTGGAGAACACTTGTTAATGTTGCTTTTCTGATTCATTAAATTTGGCTAGTAGAAGCCTGACACAAGGAAACAAGGCAAGTGTGAGAATTATTTTTACCAGTCTAGATTTTATTTTTATATAATTTATAAAATATTATACATTTGCAGAATATAATTAACTTTTTCTTCTTTTGAAAAATAGAAGCAGGGACTCCAACTCAGTCCCTGGCCAGCTGTCCACCTACACTGGGCACTTCTCCATCCCATTCCCTGGCCACAGTGTTCACCATGACCAAAGCCTCTTCAAACTGCTGCTAATTGGGGATGTTGGGAGTGAGAAAGATTGATCTGATTATTCACTTTGTAAAGAACAGTTTCAACACTACTTAAATTACCATAGGAACTGATTTCAAAATCTGTATCACAGATACAGGGCGGGAAGAAGAACCAACAGCAAGTCTGAGACACAACTGAACAAGAGCTATTCAAGACAATGACAACTGCCTATTACTCAGGATCCATAGACATTATGTTATGTATATGACATCACAGGTGAGAAATCCTTTGAAAATATTCAGAACTGGATGAAAGCATCAAAGGGAATGCCTCAGCTTAGGTGGAGAGCTTCTTGCTGGGGGAACAATGGTGACATGAAGGCCAAGGGGATGGAGTAGGCTAATAAGTTGGCTCCAGAGCATGAAATCAGAGCATGAAATCTGCTTTTCTGAGGCACATGCCAAATCCAGCATGAATGTGGAGGAGGCTTTCAGTTTCCTGGCCTAGGACATCTTGCTCAAGTCAGGATGCCAGAGATTGGGGAAGAGCAACAAGGCCCCCAGTGCAAACCTGAAAAACCCTGTGACAAGATGAACATCCATGTCTTGTCTTCTGCCTTACTCCTGGAGGCTGAGCCTGAGGGAGGCAGGGCTGAGGCCTGTGCAGGGGAGGCAGCCTGGAGACTTAGAGGAACAGATGGACAGGTGGTAAGGAGAGTGGAGAGAAAATAGAGAAGAAAAAAAGGAAAGAGAGAAAATAATAGAGGGAAAGCAAAGACGGAGATGGGAGGGGATGCATTTAAGGAAATGAAAGAAAGTGAGGGAGGCAAGACCACAGGGAGGAAGAACAAAAGACTGGATGACCTCAGGCCTTAGACTTTCTCTGGGTTTGCAGGACAATTCTAAAGGTAAATACAGTGGTTTATGCTGTTACTAGATCAGCTTTTAAGGTCTTTCATGAGTTTGACTCATCACCACTTTCTGAAAACTTGTCACTCTATGTCTTAGTTATTTTTACTCGTCTCAGACAAAATATCTGATGCCCAAAGATGGAAAGGAAAAGGTTTACTTCTTACAGTTTTTGGAGGTTTTAGTCCATACTCAGTTGGCTCCAAGGCAGGTTGGCATGGGAGGGCCACAGTTCATGGCAGCTGCAAACAGCAAGGTGGAAACCGGCAAGACACACACACACACACACACACACACACACACACACACACCCCTTCTTCCAGCCATTACATTGTATGCTGGCTCCACCCCTAGGCGGGTGTAGCACTGACTGATCAGTACAAGCACTAGACAATGAACCAATCACAAATGCACAATGCAAATGCATGAGGCCTGGGGGCCACCGACATAAACCGTGACACTCTGCGTGGTCTTTCTGTCTTTCTCAGTATTAAAGGCTACAGTTGGCACAAAAATTTTAAGAAGAAAGAAAGAATGAAAGAAAGAAAGAGAGAGAGAGAAAAAGTGCAGTGAAGTGAAGCAAAGCAGAGAGACAGAGACAGAGAGAGATACAGAGAGAGACAGAGAGAGAAAAGAAAACCAGAAACAAAACGAATATCTTAGCTCAAATTGCAAGCCAAATTAAAATTTTCTTCTGCTGTCAGTGTAGTGGATAGTAGAAAACAATCAGAAGAATGTTTTGCTCTCTCAGACTATGTTCTTAAGTAAGATAAGTGATGTGTTTAGGAAAAGAAGAAAGAATAATCTCTGGTCCTATAAAATTAAGAATCTCAACCTACTTTCTGACAGTCCCTCCTCTTCCCACTCACACATCTGGGGAACAACATGGTTTGACTTGTGACAAACAGCCAAGCAAAGTACTGAAAAAATTTCCTGAGTTTTGGCTGTAACCTAGAGCTTCAGACCACTGAGGAACTAAAGAAGATACTCAGTTGGGGTTTTGGCAGTGACATCTGGTAACCTGTGTCCACTGATGACCAAAATTCTGTGACTTAAAGATCATCCCTGTATGCCTTCCTTGCTCACCATCATTCACTGGAGTTGTGCAAGATGAAAACTGTGATATAACCCTGAGGACTGTAAAATTTAAGAGCAACTTAAGCTGAAATTTCCTACCACAATATGAAAATGGAGGCTCAGACTCAGTTATTCAGTTGTTCCAAAAATTAAAGGAAGAAAGAGTTATCAATTATAGTCAAGTTCATGGAGAAGGTGATGTTATAGAAATTAGATTTCTACTTTTCTTCACTGTTCTAGGAGAAAATAATCCAAGGTCAAAATTCTTCAATTTCTGTAGTAGCATGAAATAGCTACTTGGCGAAGCTCTAGTCTAGTAGACGGGAGCTGAAAGAAGAAGGCAATAAAAACCGGAAACCTTCCTCCCTTTTCTCCTTCTGCAACACTAATTTTTTTATACTGGGAATTGAACTCAAGACCTCTTGCTTGCCAGGCAGGCACTGTGCCACTGAGCTATATCCCCACTACTTGCAACACTATTTCTGCAGTGTTTTTTGTATTTTTATTAAATTTATTGTTACAATGTAGATGCATATGGTGATAACATTCATCATAAGGAATTTGTTCTTGTACATGATACATCTTAGTTTCTCTTTATTTCCCCATTCCCCTCCTCTCCCTTCAGCCCCACTTCCCCTCCTTATTTACAAAGTTTTGTTTCCATTTTTTATCATTATTTGGTCATTTTTTCTTTTTCCTGTTCTCGCCTGTTCCCCTTTCCTTTTGAACAACTTCCTATTTTATGATATCTATTATATATTTTGTTTTTTATTTATACTTTTACTTTCTCACACCAGAGAAATATTTACACGTGGGTCCAATTTATTTCACTTAAGAGTGCAATCTCAAGGTCCACCCATTTAGCTATAAACGTCTCAAGCTTATCCTTCTTTATGGCTGAGTATTACCCTATTGTATAAGAAAACCACCTTTTTTATCCATTCATTGTTGATGGGCATTCCTATTGTTTCCAAAATTTAGCTATTACAAACTGTGCTGCAATAAACACAGATGCACATATATCCCTGTAATGTTATGCTTTTAATTCTTTCAGGAAAATGTCAAAAAGAGGAACAGCTGGGTCAAATTGAACCTCTAGTTTTAATTTTTTAAAGAACCTCCATGCTGATTTCCACAGTGGTTGCACCAATCTGCACTCCTACCCACAGTGGAGAAGGGTTCCTTTTCCCCACACTCCCTCCAGCATTTGCTATTGATTGATGTCTTTATGAAAGTCTTTTTTCTGGGTTGAGATGGGGTCTTAGTATTGTTTCAATTTTTATCTCTCAAATGATTAGTGATGTTGAATATTTTTTCATGTATTTATTTGTCTGTTTTACTTTTGAGAAGTGTCTATTAATTTCAGATGCCCATTTATTGATTGGGTCTTTAAACTTGGGAGGGTCTGATTTTTTTCAATTCTTATATATACTAGATATTAGTCCTTTATCTGAAAAACAACTGCCTAAGTTTATTTCCCATTCTGTTGGCTTCCCACTTTCTTTATCTTTCTCCTTTTTTCTTTCTTTCATTCATTTTTTGTTCCTTTCCTGTTCTGATTTTTTTCCTGCCCTCTCCTCTCCTCTGTTCTCCTCTCCTCTCCTCTCCTCTCCTACACTCCCCTCCCCTCCCCTCGCCTCTCCTCTTCTTTCCTCTTCTCTCCTGTCTTCTCCTTCCATTCTTATTTACCTCTCTTCTTTCTTTTTTCAATATTTTATTTTTATTAGTACATGTTTGCAGTACATTCTCATTATATTCATCATGGAGGATGTGTATATGTACATGTACATACATGCATGTAGCACATTTTAGTTCATTTTTTCTAGTTTTTTTGAGACAAGTTTTCACTATGTAGTTCCAGCTGACCTTGAACTTACTAGGAAGCCCATGCTAACCTTGAACTCATGACTATCCTCCTGCTTCAGTTTCTGAAGTGCTGGGATTACAAGCCTGTGCCACAAGATACCCCTTTCTCCTCTCCTGCCAACACTTCTTCCCCTCACATTTACAGAAGCTCTATATCCATTTTTTTCTCTTTCAGGTTTTCTTTAAATCATTTTTCCCTCTCCTCCAATCTCTTGTTCCACTTCCTATTTGAGCAAGTTCTACATACTTCCTAATATCTCTCCCCAATTCTGCTCCTTAGTTATAGTTTAGATTTTTCACATAAAAAGAGGTAATATGATATTTAAACTTATATACCTGATATATTTCACTTAAAATTATGATCTCAAAGTACATCCATTTACCTAAAAATGACTCAAGGTTATGCTTCCTTATGGCAAAGTAGTACATCATTGTATAGTATATACATATTCATCTGTTGTTGGGCATACAGGCTGCTTTCAAGATTTAACTATTAGGAACTGTGCTATTGTAAGCATAAGTATGCACATATCACTGCAATATGATGTCTTTAACTCTTTTAGGAAGGTACTTAAAAGTACAATACCTGGGTCAAATGAAACCTCTAGTTTTGTTTTTTTTTTTGAAGAATCTCCATACTGATTTCCATAGTGCTTGTACCAATAAACATTCCCATCATCAACAGAGGACTCCTCCTCTCAGCCTTGCCAGCATTTGTTATTGGTTGATTTTTTGATGATAGCTAGTCTTTCTGGAGTGAAATGTAATCTCAGTGTTGTTTTAATTTGCATTTCTCAATGGCCAGCAATTTTGAACATTTTGTACATATTTATTGTCCATTTGTACTTCTTCATCAGAGAAGTATCCATGCAGATACCCATGTTTGTCTTAGTATGTTATTGGAGTATGGAAATTTTATTGAATTTTGAGTGTTGACTTCATATCCTGCTATGCTACATAATTTATCCATTTCAGATGCCCATGTTTGGATTGGGTTTTTAAATTTGGGGGCTCCAATTTTTTGAGTTCTTTATATATTCTAGTAATTAGTCCTCTGTTTGAGGAGCACCTGACAATACTTTTTTACATTCTGTAGGTTGTATTTTTACTGTGTTGGTTTCTTTGACTGTGCAGAACTGTTTTAATTTGATGTGATCCCATTTTTTGTTTCTTTGTAGTATTTCCTGTGCAACTGGAATTTTGTTGATGAAGTCTTTACCTACATCTATGTTCTCAAAAGTTTCACCTATTCTATCTTCCAGCAGATAAAGTTTTTCTGTTTTAATATATAGATCTTTGATCCATGTTGATCTTAGTTTAACACATGGTAGGAGATATGGGTCCAGGTTCAAATTTAGGAATGTAGAAAGCCAGTTATCCCAGAACCATTTTTTAAACAGGTAATATTTCCTCTAGTGGTTCGGTTTGGCTCCTTTGTCAAAGATAGGTCAGCAACTTGACATAGTGGTACACACCAGCATTCTGGAGGTTGAAGAAGAACAGCTGTGAGTTTGAGGTTTGCTTATTCTACATAGTGAATTCAAGGCTGGCTTGTGCATCCCCTATTCTGTTTGATTCACACCAAAGTCTGGTTTTTTTCCCCTGTTGTTTTGATTTTGCCAATGCCATGCTTTTTATTTTTTAATTTTTTTATTTAAAGAGAAACAAAAGCATGTAAAGGGTAGAGGTAATACAGAATTCCAAAAAAAGAGATAAACAATAAGAAATCACTAGTTAAAATTACATATTGTCCTGTTAGAAATAGTTGCTCAAGTTACAAAATTAAAGCATACAAAATAGATACTCAAACAGAGAGAGTGTAGACAGCTACGCATGCATGAATATCTGCATGTGTTTCTATACTTTCTGTATTAGAGGGAAAAACAAAACTTAGCAAGACAAAACAGAACAAATTCCTATAAAAACATGAAACCAAAATGTCGTATAAAACCATAGTACCAGGTGATGTACAATGATTACTGTGTTGTTTCTTATTATCTTCAATAGAATGTCTATATCAACAGGCATAATTGAATATAGCAGTATGATTGAGTATAGCAGTAAATAACAATATTAGTAAAAATAAGATATTGTAGACAGTATAAAACTTCAAAGGCAGGTAATAATCAAACCATAGTGGATATTCTAGTGGATCTTGTCATCTTAAGTGCAATTGCCTATACTCTCAGACTTGATACTATCAATTATAACAGCTTTGAATAAAATCTATCAATACAAACGATCCAACAAACCAGATTACATTATGATCAGTCATGGTAAAACAGTATAGGTTTTACAGAACTTTAGATTAAGTTAATAGGAAATTAAGGATGATTACCATACTGTATCTTGTTATTTTCAGGATTACTGTCTGTTCCCTCAAATCTAGTACAGGTAGAATGACTGGAACACAATATAATACATCTAAGCAGAGTAGTGTGGGTAATGTGGGTTTTAAATCCTGGTGCACTATTTACAATATAGCATATCAAGACCATCTATATTATAGTTTCTAGTTATCCTTCTCTGCCTCATTTCTGCTATGCTGTTTTTCTGCCTTTGTTTGTCTAGTTTTCTCTTTCATTGTACTGCCTGCCCCACACATTGAGGCCTTTCTGCCACTGTTCCTAAAATCCTGGTATTTTTTTGTCTCTCTCTAGAATGTCCTTCAGTATTCTCTGTAGGGTTGGATTGGTGGTCACAAACTCCCCAGTTCCTCTTTGTTATGGAAGCATCTTGTTTCTCCATCAACTTCTAGTGACAGACAGTTTTGCAGGGTACATCAATCTGGGATGGAGGTTATTTTCTTTCAGGGCTTGTAACACTTCGCCCCAACATCTTCTTGATCTGATGGTCTGTGTGGAGAAGTCAGCCGTGATTCTGATGGGCTTACCTTTATAGGTAATCTGTTTCTTTTCTCTAATGGCTTTTAATATTCTGTTTTTGTATTGCATTTCTGGCATCTTGATTATTATATGTCTGGCTGTAGATCTGCTTTGGTTGTAGGTGGCTGGAGTTCTGTATGCCTCACACAACCGAATGTCATTTTCTTTTCCCATGCTTGGGAAGTTTTCCTTAATTATTTCCGTGAATAGCCTTTGAATTCACCTGTATGTATTCCTGCTTCTTCGTTCACATTTCTTATTCTTGTAGATTCTCTTGTCATCTTCTAGCCTTTGTATTGTTACTGCCTATTGTTATTTTTAAGAGATCTTTCCTTTCATGACCACACACTGCCAATTTGTCTTCAAGTTTTGAAGTTTATCCTTAGTTTCTTTTAAGGTGTTTTGCCAGCTTTCAATGGAGTTTTTAATTTCCTGGTAGTCTTTTTGAATCTGCTTCATGTATGCTATATTTTCTTTATATTCTTTATCAAATGTTTCTCTCCTTTTTTTGTGTTCCTCCCTTCTACCATCTGTATCATCCTGAGAGATGCTTCCTGAGAGTATTTCTTTTATTACTCTACCCATATCCTGCTTTACTTGATTTAATATTTCAGTTTCATGCTTTTTATTTTTAATCACTATAGCTTTGTAATATACCTTGAAATCTGAGACTGTGATGTTCATGCTTTGCCCTTGTGCAACAACAGAATTGCTTTGATTATTGTAGGTTAGTTATGGTCCTATGCAAGTTTTAGGATTTTTTCTTCTAGGTTCTGTGAGGAATGCTTTTGGTGCTTTGATCAGAGTTGCATTAAATCTGTGAAACAGTTTTGAAAGTATGGTTATTTTCACTATGTTGGCTCTGTCTTTACAGGAACAGTGGATATCTTTCCATTTTGTGATATCTTCTTTAACATCCTTTTTCAGAGTACTAAGTTTTTCACTGTAGTGACATTTCACTTTCTTGATTAGGTTAATTCCACAGTACAGTAGTACCTCAGTTCACAAACTTAATTTTCCCCCCAGTTCTGGTTGCAAACTGAGTGGGATGAGAACCAAATCAAATTGCCCCATGAGGTCAAGTTTGAATCTAACCATTAAATTTGATCAGGTTTTTGTCCTAATCAAATTTGGTTTGCAAAGAGAATTGTGGAAAGAATTAAATTTGTGAACTGAGATATTACTGTATTTAGTTTTTCTTGATGCTGTTGTGAAAGATGTTGTTTCCCTAATTTTTGTCTTAGTATGTTATTGGTGTATGGAAATTTTATTGAATTTTGAGTTTTGACTTTATATACTGCTATGATACATAATTTAGTTACTAATTCTAGTAGACTTCTGGTGGAGTTTTGTGGGGTCTTGTATGTCATCAGCAAACCATGATAATTTAACTTTTTCCTTTCCTGTCCATATTTCTTTCATTTCTTTACCTTGTCACATTGAAATAAAGATATTGTATTCCTATTTTCTGTAAGCTTCTTTTTTTATCATGAATGAATGTTGAATTTTGTCAAATTTGTTGTCTGCATTTATTGAGATGATAATGTGTTTTCTGTCCTTGGTTCTGTTAATGTGGTATTTATATTTATTGATATGTATATGTCAAACCATCTATACACCCCTGGAATGAATCCTATTTGGCTTTGATGTATAATCTGTTTGATGGTGGCCTGTATTCTATTTGTCATTATATTATTTAGGATTTTTTCATTTATATTCATTAAAGAGATTGGCCCATAGTTTTTTCTGGTTGGATCCTTTATCTGGCTTTAGAATTGGGTAATGCTTGTTTAAAGGAATGACTCTGGGAGTATTGCTTCCCTTTGATTTGTTTTAAGAGTTTGAGGAGTATTGCCATTAGATTTTTCTCTAAAGTTCTTTTGCAATTTGGCAGTGAATATGTTGTGACTTAGATTTTTCTTAGTTGGTAGATTGTTATCACTTCAACTTCATTGACATATTGGATTATTTAGGATTTTATATCTTTTTGATTCAGTTTTGGTAATCCACTTACATTTAGGAATTTACCAATTTCTTCTAAATTTTACTTTTTATTAGAGTATAGGTTGTCAAAATAATTACCAATAATTTATTTCAGTCAAATCCCTTGTGATATCACTCTTGATTTCTAATTGCAGATAGTTGGGTTTCTTTCCTTGTTTTGATAAGGTTTGCTAAGGGTTTGTCTATTTCATTTAATATTTTTTTGTCTTTTTTGAGACAGGGTCTCTCTATGCAGTTCGGGCAGGCCTTGAGCTCACTTTGTAGCCCAGGCTGGTCTTGAACTCACAACGATCCTCCTGCCTCCTGAGTGCTGGGATTACAGGCGTGAGCCACCACATCCAGCTTTTCATTTAATATTTTAAAGAAGCAACTTTTCAATTCATTGATTCTTTGTATTTTTGTATAATCTCAATTGAATTGATTTCTGCTCTTGTCTTTATAATGTCCTGTCTTGTTCTAGCTTTGGGCTTGAATTGTTCCTGTTTCCCTAGAGCCTTGAGGTGTTACTAAGTTATTCATCTGAGCTCATTCTGTGTTTCTGATATGGGAATTCATCAGTATAAACTTTTCCCTTCAGACTGCTTTCATTACATTCCATACATTTGCGCTAGATCATACTGTCATCATTTGATTGCAAGAACAATCTAGTTTCTTCTTTAATTTCTTCTGTGACTCACTGCTTATTCAAGGTTGTATTATTTAATTTCCACATGTTTTCATAGCTCCTGTTATATCTTTTGTTGTTGATTTCTAGTTTCATTGCACTATAATCTGGTAATACACATGGGGTAATTTTGACTTATTTGCACTTACTTAAGCATGATAAAGTCCACTGCAGTACTAAGAAGAATGTATACTTTGTTATTCTTGGGTAGGACACTCTATAGAGATCTATTAAGCTTATTTGTTTGAAGGGTTGCTTTAACTCTGATATTTCTTGTTGAATTTTGTCAGGTTGATCTGTCTATTTGTGAGAATGGAATTTTGGGGCCACCCATTACAATTGTATTGGTGCTTATCTGTTTTTTTATGTGCATTAGGGTTTTTTTTAGTAAATTTTGTTATGCTGGCATTTGGTGCCTATATATTAATGATCATTATCCCTATCTGTTGAGTTGTTCCCTTAACCATTATGTACTGACTTTCTTTCTCTTCTGATTAGTTTTGACTTCAAGTCCACTTTGTCTGCAATTAGAATAGCTACTCTTGTTTTTTTCTGGGTTCCTGTTGCATGGAGTATTCTTTGCCATTCTGTGCCTTTAAGTCTATGAATTTCTTTTTGGATTTAATGAGTTTCTTGAATGCAGCATATTGTTGGAACTTGTTTCTTAATCTATTGTGTTAATTATTGTTTTTTGATTGGTGAGTTGAGACCATTCACACTGATAGTTATAACTGGTAGGTTCTGACTTATCCTTCTCACTGTATTATTTTCTTGCTGCTGGTTCCCTTTCTTTCCTTTCTATTAAAGTGCTCACTTTGCTTAATGGATTCATTGTATTGGGCATTTTGGCATTGCTATCTTAATTGTCTTTTTCTAGGATATCTTTGAGATTTTTTGGAGTACTGGTTTGGTAGCCATGAATTTCTTTACATGATCATTATCATGGAAATATCTTATTTCTCCAACAACTTTGAAAGGCAGTTTTGCATGATACAGCACTCTGGGTTGGAAATTGTTTTCTTTTAGGGTTTAAAATACTTTAAGCTCTTCTTCACTTTAAGGATTGTGTTGGGAGGCTGGTCTTAGTTTTGATGAATTATCCTTTATAGGTGATTTGTTTCTATTCTCTAACAGCTTTGTTTTTTGTTCTTTTTGAGACAGGGTTTCACTATGTAGTTCAGGCAGGCTTTGAACTCACTTTGTAGCATAGGCCAGCCTTAAACTCACAGCAACCCTCCTGCCTCAGCCTCCCGAGTGCTGGAATTTCAGGTGTGTGCCACTACACCTAGCTCTAACAGCTATTTATTTATTTATTTATTTATTTATTTTTGGTAACAGGAATTGAACTCAGGACCTTGCACTTGCCAGGCAGGTGACTGTGTGGATGAGTTACATGCCTGGCCATCTAATAGCTTTTCTCATTCTGTTCTTGTGCTGATTTTCTCGAATCTTGACTATTATATGCCTTGTTGTAGTTTTCTGATCATGGCTATTTTGAGTTTTATATGCCTCACTTATTTGTATGTTGATTTCTTTTTCCATACTTGGAAAATTTTCTGCTATGTTATGATCTTTGTGTTATCTTCTCATTTTTCATTGATTCCAATTAATCTTGGATTAGTCTTCTTAGCACTGCCTAGCAACTCCTGGATGAATTTTTCATGGTTTCTTGCTACTTTTAAGATATCTCATTAGTCCATAATCAACCACAGTCCTATCTTCTAGGTCTGATATTCTGCCATCATGTTGGTTGATTCCTCTGTATATACTTTCAAAAGACATTTTAACCTTCTGAATTTCTATTTTTTTTTCTATGTTGAGTATTCATGGTTTGCATGTCTTTTTTAAGCTCCTCTATTGTTTTAAATCAGTATTTTTTCTAATCATTTGCTTTATTAGGGTCATCATGTCTATTTCTGCAGTTATCTCTACTTTGAATTTGTCAAGCATCTTACTTAACTGTTTTGTTATTTCCACTGATATTATTTCAGATATTTCACTTATATGGCTTTTGATTTCTTCCTCACTGATACTCCTAGATTTGATTTCAGGGAATGTGGAGCTTTGAGGGGAATTTTACTTCCATGTTTTTTTCATTTTCTGCTCATCCATTTTCTGTGTCGAGGCTTGCAAATTGATTATGGTGGGTAGCTTTGTCACTGGTATTGAGACCTCTTTAGGTAGTGATTACTTTTTGTGAGATGTCCTTTAGACTTACCTAGCTATTGGCTTTTGGGCCTTTCCCAGGATCTTACCATTTCCATTTATTAGGGTGGGAAAGTTGTAGCCTTTTTGGCCTAGCACTTGGTTCTTTGGTAATGGTGTATCAATATTTCTGACCCCTAAACAATCAAGATACTGACATGCAGAGACCAATTGATAGCAACAAGTATGTTACTTTGACTGAAGTAGTAAAATCAGCAAGAACAACAGTATCAAACACAAACTGGATAATAGCAGACTGTAATAGCTGACATTTACCTTGAACTATAGGAATGAGATCTATAGTTATAGGATGAACTCTTAAGACACACCACATATTTATTTATTATAAATATCTAGTCAATATATCAATTTTTACCTCCATGAACAGCAGAACAGTGTTCAACTGTAGTAAGATATAGTTAACTACCTATCAATTTACAAGAGTAAATGGTTAGACTATTATGGATAAGGTACAGGCATGGGAGTGTGAAGAAAGAAAAACAGGCTTAAAATTAAGCAATATAAGAAAGGAAGATCTTATTGAT
Source organism: Hydrochoerus hydrochaeris (assembly GCA_004027455.1). Lineage (NCBI taxonomy): Eukaryota > Metazoa > Chordata > Mammalia > Rodentia > Hydrochaeridae > Hydrochoerus > Hydrochoerus hydrochaeris. Next base: position 40,741 of record PVLA01007754.1, on the reverse strand, counting down.
GAGTAAAAAAAATTAATATTATTAGATAACATTAATGGAGAAAACCAACAAGAAAAAGTATAAATCATAAGGAATAGAGATTAATCTAGAGAAATAAGTATAATAATAATAAGAAAACTGAGACAAAAAGGCACTAATTGAATAAATGAACCAAAGTAACATAAAAAGAGCAGGAATAAGAAAAGTGGTGGTAGATCTCCAAACTCCACTCACAAGAATAAAAAATAGTAATAGAGGAGGAGAAAAATTTGGGTAGGAAATGGCCTAGGTATGATACGGAAGAGTCAGATTAATAATATGGGGAGGATTGTGGGTGGCTACAGGAGAAAAAGAAATGACATAGAGAAAGAGAGAGAGAGAGAGAGAGAGAGAGAGAGAGAGAGAGAGAGAGCAAGCACAAGCAGAAAATAGCACATTAGAAAGCACAGGAAGATTTGATACACAATTTTCTTTCAGTAAAATATTAAGCAATAGAGTCACTGTGAGATCTTGAGGTGACAAAACTATAACCCAGAGTAAGCACTGGTGGAGGTTCTGCAAGGAAGGAAAGTGGCCACAATTCCTTCTCAAGTACTATACCACATTCCATGAGTCTGCATAATTTCCCTTTGCAGTATGGTTGCAGGTAACACCATCCAGTGCTTGCCGCATATGAGTACACTTGGACTGGTGTGACATGCTGGAATACACAGCAGTAATAGAACTAATTCAGTCTGTGGTTTAGTCTGTGTTTGGGGCTAGTGTCTGTGACTCCACAGCCCATTAACATGTAGGGCTCATGTTAGGATATTCAGATGTACTATCTATATCTCAGCTGACTTGTAGTTCACAGAGCTGGTTCTAGCCAACCTGTGTGTGTCTTTCACTCCACAGGCCATGTGGGCAAAACGTCTATTTAGACTGGTACAGAGCACTGACTGTGCATGTACAGTTCAGGGAATAGGCTGTCTGTCTGGACAGGGCAGGTTCATGAGTTGCTTCAACTCAGCTACGAAGCCCTTTGCCTGTATATTCTCTCTCTGACCCGAGTTTCAGGGTGGAAGCAGTCTGAAATATGTGCTAGAGTGGAGATCATAGGGATGCTGCTTTCCCCAGTGTTTGGAAGGGGAGGATATATGTGTGAGGCCAGTGAACACAAATCGTGTCCCAGGAATCTGGTCTCTGCAGCAGTAAAATTTCCCTCACACTTTTTTCCTCATTATCTGAGATGGCTGCTAGCTAGTGGAGCAGGAAGCAGAAGCCTGCTACATCAGCACTGTTTCTATTTTTTTAAATTATCCATTTGTTTGCCTTGATCTACGTATGTATCAGTTTTCCTTATTAAGTTTTCATTTCAGCATGAAAGTCCCTCTCCCACTGTATTAGTCAATGCCTACTAGAGTTAGATGTAGAAGAGTGCAAACATCTCTCTGCACCCTGGAGACCTGAAGGATCCAGTTGAAGGCTTGGATACCACAACAGTGTTCTTTGCAAGTCTGTATCAGGAGGTTGAAGGATCCAATATGAGAGGCCAGAAGATCTGCACCGGAAAGGCACAGAGACCAGTGCTGGAAGCTGAAGTGTGTGCACCAAAAGGTTAAAGGATCTGAACCAGAAGGATGAGGGATCTGCACCGGAAGCCAGGAGACCACATCCAAGATAAAGATGAGGATTGAAGTTTCACAGAAAAAGGAAAACTGCCAAAATTCTTTCAAAGAAAAACTGCCAAAACTTCCAAGGAAAAGCAGTTGCAATAGAGCCTCTCTAAGAAAGATCAGCTAAAATCCTTCTCCAGTTCTTTCATACTATTCCAATAATAACAGTTCTAATTAAAGTAGGTCTTCAGTGCCCAGAACCATGCTGACAATACAGCTGGGCGTTCCCAAATTGACAATTAAGCAATTAACCACCACACCCATATTCCAAATCCTTCTCAGTGGTTTTTTCCTGAGCTCCTACAATGTAATACTTCCTCTAGTCAGCCATTTTAATTTTTTTTTTATTTTATGAGTCATAGCCTTGCTGTGTAGTTCAGGATGCCCTTGTACTCACTATGTATCCTAGGATGACCTCAAACTCAGCTCTCTTTTCTTCTCCATATTCTTTCATTTTCCCCTACTTTCTCCCCCACTCCATGGCTTTCTTTCTCACTGTTTATTTAGTGAAATGCTAACATTCAAAATTTCAAAAATGTATCTCCATTTTATTTGATAATATGCTAATAATAAGTTGATTCTGCATATTATATGAGAGACATTCAAATAATGGGCTGACAGTGTAGCTCAGTGGTAGATTGCTTGCCAGATATTCATGAGGCCCTGGATTCCACCCCTAGAAGCACACTTGCCTTTCAGTTTCCCTTCTAGTAAGGCTTACAGAAGAGCAGACCTACATGTTTAATCAAATCATAACATCTTTTCTTTTGTCATTTAACTCTTCATATTTCCATAGAAAGGAGTACTGTAGAAGGTTTGCATCACATACATAATGAAGAGGTTGCCCTGAGAACTCACCCTACTCCAGTTTTCTTGGGGATGGAGAAGGAGGCCTACCCAGTTAAATACCAGTGCAAGAGAAACCTCAACTCCCTGTAAGCTATGTGTCTCTCAGGACAGAATATTCACAACAAGTAGATTAACTTCTTTTTCTTTTTTAGACATTCAGTTTATAGGACATATGATTCTTTTTTTAAATTAATTAATTAATTTTGACAATACTGGGGCTTGAAGTCAGGGGAGCTCTACAAGTGATACGACATCAAAAGCATATACAATTTAAAGGTTTTAAAACAGCAAAGAAAATAACCACCACCACCACAACAAAAAGTAATTTAAAAATGGGAGAAAATATTTGAAAATCATATATAATGAGAAGTTAATACACAAAATATGTAAGAACTCACAGCACTCAAGTGTTGCATAGAGTATTGTTTCTAGGAATCTGTCTAGGAATTCTTCTGTGTTATCAAACCTATGAGAGTTAAGGTTTTCAGAGTAGATATTGATGATCTTCTGTAGTTCCACAGTATCTGTAGTAATTTCACCCTTTTCATTTCTTATTGCATGGAGTTGAGTTTTTTCTTTTCTCTTTTTGATAAAGTTGGCTAGGGGGTTATCAATTTTATTTATTCTTTCAAAGAACCCACTCTGATTCATTAATTCTTTGTATTGTTTTCTTAGTTTCAATTGCATTAATTTCTGCTCTGATCATTATAATGTCTTCCCTTTTTTGGGCTCTGGGTTTGACTTGCTCTTCTTTTTCTAGAAGTTTGAAGTGCAGCATTAGGTTGTATATTTGTGCTCATTCCATTTGCCTGATGTAGGAGTTTAGTGCTATAAATTTCCCTCTGAGGACTACTTTCATTGTGTCCCACAGGTTTCTGTAAGTTATACTTGTATTTTCATTTAATTATATATATTGTTTAATTTCTTATTTAATTTCTTCTGTGACCCATTAATTGTTTAGGAGACTGATATTTAATTTCTGTGTGTTTATGGGATTCTTGAGGGGGTTTTTTGTCATTAATTTCCATTTTTCTTGTGCTATGGTCAGATAATATGCATAGGAGTATTTAAATTCCTTTGCATTTATTTAAGCATGTTCTGTAGCCTAGTATATAATATGTTTTAGAGAATGACTCATATGCAGATGAGAAGAGTGTGTATTCTGATGTTGTAGGTTGGAGCACTCTGTACATATCTACTAAGTCCACTTGTTCACAAGATTGATTTAGTTCTGTTATATCATTGCTGATTTTTTGTTTGGTTGATCTGTCTCTTTGTGATAATGGTGTGTTAAGATCCCCCATTATAACTGTATTATTGTTTATTTGATTTTCTATGTCTATTAATATTTGTCTTACATAGTTGGGTGCTCCCGTATTTCATGCATATATAGTTATGTTTTTAATCTGTTCCTGTTCAAGCTTTCCCCTAACAAATATGTAGTTACCATCTTTATCTCTTAATACTCCTTTGGTTTGAAGTTCACATTGTCTGCAAAGAGAATAGCTACCTCTGCTTTTTTTCTGGGTTCCTGTTGCATGGAGTATTGTTTCCATCCTTTGACTTTTAGTCTATGGATTTTCTTTTGAGTTAAATGTGTTTCTTGTAGACAGCATATTGTTGGATTTTGTTTCTTAATTCACTCTGTGAGTCTGTTTCATTTTATTGTTGAGTTGAGACCATTTACATTGATGGATATAACTGATATGTACTGACTTATCACTGTCATATTATCTTTCTGTTGTTGGTTTTCTACTTTTTCTGTTTAATTATTTGCCCTGCTTAGTGGTTTCCTTCTGCTGTTGTTCTTGAGATTGTAGTTATCTTTCACTCTTTTTAGAGTGTCTTTCAGTACTGTTTGTAGTATGGATTTGGTGGTGATGAATTTCATCAGTTGTTCTTTGTTTGGACCTGAAATACTTCACTCCAAGCTCTTCTTGATTTGAAGGTTTGTGTTGAGAAGTCTACCTTGATTCTGACAAGCTTTCCTTCATAAGTGATCTGTTTCTTTTCTTTGAGAGCTTTTTTTAGTATTCTGTTCTTGTGCTGAATTTATGATATCCTAATTATTATATGTATAGGTGAAAATTTGTTTTTTGTTATGTTTAATTGGGGTTCTGCATGCCTCACTTATCTGTATATCAGATAGTCTTCCAATGTTTAGAAAAATTTCTGTTATTATTTCTGTAAATAGTCTTCATATGTCATTTGTGTAGACATATGCTTTTTCATTGACCCCTATAATTCTGATATTATTTCTATTTACATCATCTTGCAGCTGTTGAATTCTTGTTTCCTGTTTCCTTGCTATTATTAAGAGATCTTTTCTTTCATGATTGTAAGCGTCCATCTTGCCTTCAAGGTCTGAGAGTCTATCTTCAGCTCCTTTGATATGGTTTTGCCAACTTTCAATGGAATGTTTAATATTCTGAGTATCCCTTTGAACCTGTCCCATGCATTTTAATTCTGTCTTATATTGTTCATTCAAGGTTTCCATTTTTTACGTTTCTCTATTTTTTATGTAGAACTTCTTTAGATACACACAACTTTTATTTCATAATGTTTGTAATTTCATTTTTTTCCTTGGGAGATTATTTCTGATCTGATTTCCTCTATAGCTTCATGGAGTTGTTTCTTTTCTTCAGTTTCTATCATTTCAGAAATTTCAGTTGTGTGATTTCCAGTTTCTTCTATTTCAGTGTTTGTTGGGTTTGTTCTCAGTGGGCTAGAGGACTGAGACTGCATCTTGTTCTTTCATTTTGTTGTTTTCCTCTGGGACCCATGTGGTTGGCCAGGCACCTTCCTGATGTATTGTACTAGACTGCTGCCCTGGGTAGAGCTTTGATCCTCTGATATCCCTGTGGCTAGCTGGGGCACACCTCTGAACTATGGCAGTGGAGATTTGTGCTCTGTGGCCTGTGAAGCTGGCTAGGTGTTCCTCTGATGTACTTCACTGGGTTGCTCTGGGATGCTGGGCTGCACAGAGATCCATGGAGCTAGCATGAGTGCACCCCCAGAGTGTGTCATTGGGGCCTAGAACCTGGACAAGTGGAATTCAGAAGCTCTGCAACCTAGGTGGGTAGCAAGGACCCATCCCCAGAGGGTGTCACCTCATCCTAGCATCTGGCTGGGTGGCATTCAGAACCTCTGTGACCCAGGTGGCTAGCAGGGATGCACCCCTAGAGTGTGGCACTGGGGCCTTAATCCTGGGAGCATGGAGTTCAGAACCTCAGGCAACCAGGTGGCTAGGTGGAGTGCATCCATGTAGTGTGGTGGCACCAGGGCCTTGTATATGGCTGGGAGGAGTTCAGAGACTCTGGAACACGTGGCTAGACAGAGCACACACCTGGTGTATGATGCTGGGGTCTTGCTCCTGGATGAACAAAGTACAGAACCTCTGGTACCCACCATGTAACTAGCTGGGCTGCACCCATGAACTATGGAGCTAGTGCCCTGTGCTCTGATGGGTAGAACTCAAATTCCCCAAGACCCATCAGCTAGGCTGGTCACTCTCTGTTGGGTGGCTCTGGAGTTCTGTGCTGGGCTTGGTAACTCTGTGACCCATGAGACTGACCAGCCATTCCTTTGATGGACTGCACTGGGACCCTGGGCTGGGTAGAGCTCAGAGTGTCCATAAACATTTCTTAAGGTAAAGCATACAAATGACAAATGGCTTAATGAAAAGTTTGTCAACATTGCTAACCATATGGAAATGCAAATCAAAATCCCAATGAGATATTACTTCATAGCTGTTAACATGGCTCTTCTTAAAAAAAAAAGTAGTGCTAGTGAGGAGGTAAATAATAGGAGCTATTTGTACACTGCTGATGTGAATGCAAATGTTGCAACCATTACAGAAAACTTCATGAGAGTCTTCAAAAAATGGAATTACCATATGAGTCAGAAATTCTACTTTGGGTATATATCAAAAATAAATGAAACCACTATCTAAAAAAATCTCTGCAGTTCCACATTCACAGTAGCATTATTTACAATAGCCAATAAATGGAAATGACCTAAATGAATAAAGATTATATATATATGTTTCACTCCCCACTTCCCAAAAAAGGAACCCCATTATTTGTGACACTATAAATGAATCTTGAAGTATTACTCTAAGTGAAGTAAGCTAAGCACAGAAATAGAATACTAGATGATCTCACTTGCATGTCAAATCTAAAATAGTCAAAGAAGAACAGAGAATTTTGGTTGCTGGATTGGGAACATGAGTGAGAAAGAAATTGAAAGATGTTGAAAAAAGGATCCAAAGTTTCAGTTACAAAAAACAAACAATTTCTGGTGATCTAATGTAGAGCAATATGCTCTATTGTATGCCTGGAATTTGCAAAGATGGCTAAAAGTGTTTTTAGCTCAAAATAATGATCACCATGTGAGTTGATGGATGTGCTAACTTGATTTTAAGTGTTTTTAAACATTTCTGTGTATATGTATACCAAATAATCCTATTGTATATATTAAATATGTAAGAGTGTATGATAAACTTGTATTATTTTGTCAAAAGGACTCATAATTAAATGATCTTTGACATAAGATCTAAGGTAACCAATGAATAAAAGAGTTTTTCAACAAACAGTGCTGGAACAACTAGACATCTGCCTTTTAAAACCTGAATGTAGACACAAACACCTACCATCCTTCACAAAAACGAATTCAAAATATGTGATAGACCTAAGTGTAAGACATAAACTATCAAATGCATAGAAGATAACATAGTAAACTTTGAAAATAAACATAATCTTAGATAAAGTGATGACATGAAATTCAACACCAAAATAATCATCTGTGATAAAATTTTGGTAACCTGCAATTTACTTAAATTATACTTTTGTGCTCTGAGGAAAACCTTGCCAAGACAATGAGAAGACATAAACTTGGAAAAAATATTCATGGAAAGCATAGCTTTTATCCAAAATATACAAAGAGGAGTTTAAACTCAGCAATATAAAAAACAACACTTTGAAAAATGTACAAAAGCCCGGGCATAGTACCACAAACCTTTAATCCTAGCATTTGGGAGGCTGACTCAGAAATATAGTTGTGAGTTCAAGGCCAGTCAGGGCTGCATAGTGAGCTGAAGGCCATCCTGAACCATAGAGTGAGACCATGTCTCAAGAAAAAAATGGATGAAAGCTCTAAATATATACCTTATGAAAAAAGTTATAAAAGTAAGAAATAAGGAAGAAGAAAAGATGCTCCATGTTCTATCTCATTAGGGAATTGTAAACTAAAACCATAATGAAATACCATAACACATCTATTAGAATGACCAAAATCCAAAATATTGATAACCAAATGCTGAAAAGATGTGAAGCAACAGGAATTCTCATTCATTGCTAGCGGAGATGAAAAGTGATATAGTCACTTTGGGAAAGTTTGACAATTTCTAACAAATCTAAACATACTCTTACCATATGATATAACAGTTATACTCTTTGGTATTTACTGTAAGTAAATGAAAACATATCCACCCCAAAACTTGAACATAATTATATCTAGCAGCTTTATTTATAATTTCCAAACCTTGGAAGCAACTAAGAGGTCCTTCAGTAAGTGAATAGATAAATATGTCTATTTGAATATATTCAGTAAATGAATAGATAAATTTAGACAATGGAATGCTATTCAGTGCTACAAATGAATCTATCAAGCCATGAAAATATATAGATGAAACCTAAATGTATGGTAATGAATGAGAGAAGCCAATCTGAAAAGGTGAAATATTGCATGTCTCCAACTATATGGCAATCTATAAAAGGCCAAGAACTGTAGAGAGTAAAAAGATCAGAGGTTGCCAAGGATTGGGTTGGGGGGATGCATAGGCAGAGCACAGAGGGCGCTTAGGGCAGTGAAAAAATCTTTATGATGCTAGAATCATGCATGCATGATATATATTTGCCAATACCCATAGAATGAACAACACTGAAACTGAGCCTAATATAAGCCGTGGATTTTGGGTGATAATGGTATGCCAATGTAAGTTCAACTTCAGTAATAAATGTGCCATTTTGGTGTAGGATGTTGGTAGTAAGGAGATTTCATGTGAGTTGTGTGTGTGTGTGTGTGTGTGTACGTGTATATGTGTGTGTGGTACAGGGAAAACACCTGCATCTTCCATTCAGTTTTACTGTGAACATTAAACTGTCCACAAACTTAAAGTTTAGTTTTTGAAAAGGATAAAAATGACTTAACGACATGTGTAAACATTTATAGAAGTGGAAACACAGAGATCTATTAAATACATGAAGAGATAGTGCAACTTCATTGGTGGTTTGGAAAATATGTCTAGGCCCAAATTAAATACAATATTATATATCCAGTTGTCAAAATATTGAGGTTTTTACAAGTTTTCCAAGGATGTGGATTGACAAGATGTCTTATATATAGATACTGAGAATGGATTTCACTCCTTATGTTGAAAAATTACATAGACTATGACTGAAGCAATTCAACTCCTAGATGTGCTGTCAAGAGAACCACCTCTCCATAAATAGAGTGCTACCAGGCTGACAGTTAGTGATGTCAGTGGAAAATCTAGTAAATCTTAAATGAATTATACATGAGAAATGTATGGAAATAAGAGAAAAGTAGAAGTCTTAAAACTCTTGCTATACAATTTTCATTTATTTAATACTATGAAATACATAAATATTTATCATATATAGTCATATAGGCTTGGCAGATAATTTACCACTGAGTTACATCTGCCCTTTATTTATGTATTTTATTACATAATGTGCTTTTTATTTTGTGCTAAACTTGTATGACTAAGAGAGTGCATTAAGTATAATTAAGAACTAGATTTTCATTTCTCAGGAAAAGATGATGAATGTGTAACATTTGAGAATACATTTGCCAATACTTGTCATCAACCATAGGAATCACAAAAATATTATTGACTACATAAAAACACAAATCAGCTACAGAAGCATCAAAATCTACTTCAAAACTTTGCTGTTATTAAAAATTATACCTGAAGAAAATTGAAGGTATATGGCACAATAATTTTCACAGAGATAAACAATACCCATTCAAAAGTTACTTTTGTTAATTTTCAGTTTGGAGTTTTCTTGTATGTGTATGTAAAATCTAATAAAATAGTTCTAAATATGCCAGTGTTATGGACATAAGAGGGATTTTCAATAAAAATAACCAGCCCCAGATACTTTAAGAAGAAAATAGGTATTTCAGCTATTGTTAATTATCCTTAGATTATGTAATATAAAATGAAGTTTTGGATGTTCATTCTATTGAATATAAAATGTGACATTAATGTCAACACCATTGACAATTAAGTTAAAAAGTTAAACTTTAAGTACAAATTTTTACTTTTGGGAGTAAAAGTAGTTATTAATTTTGGTAGAGCACAAGGTCATGGTGAAAACAATATTCACATTGCATTAAGAAATGTATAAACCAAAAGTATATTTGTAATAGGTCATAGTGAACACATATGAACACACTGTATCCAGACAAAAATTAATAGTCTGCCAACTGAAATGAGAAATCCAAATATCATAAATATTTTCAAATATTTTAGATACACAAAGTGAGTAAAATATAAAATATTTGTGATTAAGCTGATATTGAAAGCTAGAATATTTTAATATAGCAGTATGAATTTTTTCTGCTTCTTTTTTGAATTTTGAAAATGTTTATGTCTTTAAAAATTATTTTGTAAATCAACCTAAGTATGTAAATTAACCCTTTCAAATTTGGTTACATTCTGTTTAAAATCATGGGAAATCTTTTTTAAAATTTATTTTAACAAGGGCCAAGGATTTAGCTCAGCAGTATAAGCACCTTCCTGGCAAGCACAAGGTTGTAAGTTCAATTCCTGATACCACAAAAATTTTGTTTTAATGAAGATAAAACAGAATAAAACTAGTCAAAATAAGCCACTGTAAAAGATATAGGACTTCAAAACATTACAAAGTCAACATGAGTTAACACAGTACTTTCTGATGTCTTCAAAATATTTGCAGTTAACTTTAGACATAATAAAAATCAAACAGAATAGAATAGAAAAGAAACAATAAAAAAAGAGGAGCTGAAGATGGCCGATCAGTGAGCAACAAAATACAGAGCCTCCTGGGCAGAAACAACTCATATGCCAGAATAAAACATCCTGGAGAGATCCAGATAGAAGGAGATGGATCCCCTTGACACAGGAAGAAAATAAAACAAAAAAAGCTCATCAAACATGCAGTCTCAGGGCTACAATTGGAACAGCTAAAATTAGCAGACATGGCACTTTCGCTGTGACCCAAAAAGCTGCCCAAAATTGCACCAGCCATGAACTGCCCCAGCTGGCAGAGCCACCCAAACTCATTCCCATCACGACTCAGGGGGGGAAGCAGCCATGCTGAAGTCGGGGTTGGTGAGCCCAATGGACAATGGGGCCAGTGAAGGGAACTTCATTAATCCATGGTCAGTGCTGGGATAAGACCCCCCCATGGGAAGGGCGCGACCAAATGGGCAACATGTTGGAATCCAGTAGGAGGAGACTGAACTAGGAACAACAGTGACTTCAGTTGGTTGCTCCCTCCCCAGAGTAGATTTGTGGGATTTGCTTGGCCTGGGTCACACCCTTGGCTGGGACCCAATAAGCCATCCCAAACCAATTGCCTGCGCCTAACATGCACTAACCTGGTGAAGGCCTCTGAAGTTTGACTGGCCCGGTGGAGAGGGGCCAGCATACTCAGCCCCTGATTACACCTCAGTGACAAGAGCAAACAGGAGCGGGCAGAAATCCCTCACCAATGTAATTCACAACAACCATACCCAACAAGGAAAGAGGCTGGGACCTCTACTATACACCTGTATGGAAGAAACCAAAAACATGACAAGAGAGAGAAACAAGAAAAAGCCCCCAGCCCCAAATGCTGAGAACACTGATGCAGAAGAGGGAAAAACAAAAGAGAGTGAGAGCATCAAACTTTCAACATCAGACATGGCTTCAATGGACATTAAGAGATATCTTTGGGATCTGGTAGATGAGCTCAAAACTGAAATACTAAATCACATAAAGCAAGATATAAGTAGATTAATAAAAGAAATGCTAAGCACCTCTCAAGAAGACACAGATGGAAGAAGGGAGGAACACAAAAAAAGAAACATTCAATAAAGAATATAAAGAAAATCTAGACTACATGAAGCAGATTCAAAGAGACTACCAGGAAATTAAAAACTCCATCGAAAGCTTGCAAAATGCCTTAAAAGAAACTAAGGATAGACTATCAAAACTTGAAGACAAGTTTGCAATGTGTGATCATGAAAGGAAAGATCTCTTAAAAATAACAAGGAAACAGGCAGTAACAATACAAAGGCTAGAAGATGACAAGAGAATCTACAATTTAAGAATAAGAAACGTGAACAAAAAAGCAGGAATACAAACAGGCGAACTACAAAGGCTATTTATGGAAATAATTAAGGAAAATTTCCCAAGCACGGGAAAAGAAAATGACCTTCAGTTATGTGAGGCATACAGAACTCCAGCCACCTACAACCAAAACAGAGCTACACCCACACATATAATAATCAAGGCACCAGAAATTCAGTATAAAAACAGAATATTAAAAATCATCAGAGAAAGAAACAGATCACCTATAAAGGAAAACTCATCAAGATCATGGCAGACTTCTTGACACAGACCATCAGATCAAGAAGAGCTTGGAGCAAAATATTCCAAGCCTTAAAAAAAAATAACCTCCAGCCCAGATTGATGAACCCTGCAAAACTTTCACTAGAAATTAATGGAGAAACAAGATGCTTCCATGACAAAGAGGAACTGGGGGAATTTGTGACCACCAATCCAACCCTACAGAGAATACTGAAGGACATTCTAGAGAGAGGAAAAAAATACCAGACCTCAATGAATGGGGCAGGCAGTACAATGAAGGAGAAAAGCAGAAAAACAAAAGCAGAAAAATAGCAGAGAAGGTTGGCTAAAATCTCTAACATAGATGGCCTTGATACACTAAAAAAAAAAAAAAAAGACAGGCACAGTAGATCAGGGGATAGGGTCCACTGAGATGCTCTGTAAGGAAGCATAATCAACCTGAGAGAGGGTTTATGGTTCGAAAATCAAACATGAGAAAACTATGCTCTATGTGACAGCTAGCCAGAGAGAAATAGGAGCAATTCAACCACCACCTGCAGATAGGTTGGAAAGACAGGATACTTATGTGCAGTAGAGAACTAGTCAGCTATAATGAAAGAAAACCTTGAGGCTTTTGTAGGTAAAGGAATACAACTTGAAATCAAGTTCAGGAGTGAGAAGTTTTGGAAACACTTAGGTGAAAAGCAGGTTGCCCCCCCAATCTAAACACTGAGGGAGTTGGTGGGACCCAAAATGCGCAGCACCCTGTGGGAGTGAAAGGGGAGGAATAGCCTAAAAAAAGAAGCCAGAGGATATTGTTAATAGTGTACAAGGATTTAAAACCTACATTACTCACACCACTCTGCTTAGATGTATTATATTCTGTTCCAGTCATTCTACTTGTGCTAGATTTGAGGGCACAGACAGTAATCCTGAAAATAGCAGGATAAAATACTGTAATCATCCTTAATTTCCTATTAACTTAATCTGAAGTTCTGTATAACTTACACTGTTTTACCATGACTGATTGTAATCAAATCTGGTTAGATTGCTGTTTTGTATTGATAGATTTTATTCAAAGCTGTTATGATTGATAGTATCAAGTCTGAGAGTATAGGTAACTACACTGAAGAAGACAAGATCCACTAGAATATCCACTCTGGTTTGATTATTACCTGCCTTTAAAGTGTTATACTGTCTACAATGTTTTATTTTTACTAATATTATTATGTACTACTATATTAAATTATACTGCTATATCCATTTATGCCTCATGATATAGACAATTCTATTGAAGATAATAAGAAACAACACAGTAATCATTGTAGATCACCTTGTACTGTGGTTTTAGTTGACTTTTTGATTTCATGTTTTTATATGAATTTGTTTTGTTTTGTCTTGTTAGGTTTTGTTTTTCCCTCTAATACAAAAAGGATAGAAATACATGGAGACTTATGCATGTGTAACTGTTTACAGTCTCACTGTTTGAATGTCTACTTTGTATGCTTTAATTTTATAACTTGAACAACTATTTCTAAGAGGACAATATGTAATTTATCAACTGGTGATTTCTCACAGTTTAACTTTTTTTTTGAAATTCTGTATTATTTCTACCCTTTTCATTTTTTTCTCTTTAAATAAAAAATTTGTAGAAAAAAGAAACAGTAAAAACAAAACAATGAATGCAATAAAGGACTTCAAAATAAGAATATATTAAATCCAAAATTGCTACCATAATATATGTTGCTATCTTTAAAATGGTGCTCTTGATCCTCAGATTTGACATATACAAAAGAAGAGACTAAATCCTATCCCAACTAAACAATGGAAACAATACAGAGCTTCCAAAACAAGACCATAGGGAATCAACAATGGCTGAAACCCTCAGAAGGAGATCTCCCCTAGATGTCACACTGCGTACCACTGTTCCCTAAACATATGATCAGACCATTGGCTATAGGACTGCAATTTTATTGGAGCACAAAATCACCATACGTATCTAATTGCGTTTCACCTCTATAGCTATCATCACAGCCTGTGTTTCTCTGGATAAGCCTGTCTCTTACGGTGGGGAGTGGGAATACAGTTGGTACTTCTTATTTTCTAGCCTGTACACCGGAAGTGGTTGGGGTCTGTCTGTTCCAATTCAATGGTGACCCATGCATGGTGTTGGTTCCCACACTGGGCTTGCTTGCTGGTGTGGCTTTGTTCTCTCAACCCTCAATCCACAAATGGCACTGACTCATGGGGAGAGGATGGGGTATGTCTGTTCCAGTCTGGCAGTGCCCTGTGAATGGCCCTGTTTCCCAAACTCTGCTTGCTTGATGATGTGGCTTTATTCTATCTCTCATGAATGGGTCACTCAAAATCTTTGAAAGTTCTAGAAACCTGTGACTGTTGAAAACAAAACTTGCAAAAAATGAAGACTGGAAAATTATATCTAAAATAAGAAAGGAGGAATTGAACAAATGGAATAATACTAGCACAAAGTGATGTGTTGTTTAATTTTAAAATTCTATTTTTAGTCATTAAAATATCTCAGTTTCTGGTAAAAAGATTTCTGGTGGAGTTATGATTTTTACTTTGACAAATTATTATCATTACCAGAAGAAAGGCAAAAAGGCTTGAATTTTGCAACACTCAAATTCAGCAAAAACATTCCCAAGTGTCATAGTGACAATGTATGGCCTCTTTTTGTCTTGTAAAAGTATTTATTGTAAAGGGAAACAGAAGGAGCATTTGGAAAACATTTACACACTTCAATATCTTTAAAAGCCTATATGCTACTTAGTAGTTATTTTCTCAAGGAAATATACAATGAGCTTTTCAGTATAGACCTTCTCTAAGAAGGACACAATAATACTGGTAAATTCTTATTGAAGAAAGTAAAAAGCAGCCTACAAATAATAAACCCTCTATATTTAGTGATTAATTTAAAAGAAATATAGAAAACAGAAAAATATATCAAATAACACTCTGGAAATGCAATCAGTAGAATCTCTGAAATTCAACTGCACAAATAAGTGACCAAGTTCCCTCACATATAAGCTATGGGAAAGAAGCTAGGGTGAAGGTAGAGCATAGAGGTAAAAAGATACATAGATGACATATCGACAAATTGTGATATATGAAATTGATTAGAATCTTTATTCAAACAAAGAAACAGAAAAAAAGAACAAAGAATAGAATTTACCACACTGCAGAAGTTACTACACATGCCCCATCCTCAATACAGCCTTTTTCTTTTCTATAAGTAATCACTATCCTGATTTTTAAGATAATCATATCATTGCCTTTCTTGATGGTTTTATTATCCATGGTGCATCCTTAGACATTCTAGTTTTAGTGTTGCTCATTTATAAATAAGTTAATATGTATCTTAGGTCTTTAAATCTGTAGTTTCCTCCTTCACCTCTTTCTTTTCCTTAAAATGTTATCTTTTGAAGAACACAGAACCCAGCATATTTGTCCCATACTCTTACTCTGGTCTGGGTGCTTTCTTTTTATGGACATACTAAGGATTGAATGACTGAACCCAGAGCACTCAGCACCGCACATCTATGGTATACTTTCACGTAGTACCTCATGTATTTTCTGAAAACTTGTAGCTGGATGAAAAACCTTGACCACTCACAAATTCTGTCTCTTTGGCAGTTATATGGGGGTGGCATTGTGTTTTTCTGTGAAGTGGTGTTGTGTTCTTTAATCAGAAAGCATATAAATCTACTTTCCTGTCTTTTTCTTATGATAGCAGACACTTAATCTCACTTTCTAGCTCCATTCAATTCATTGGTGGATGCAACATAATGATATTTAAATTCTATCATTTTTATTAATAAATAAAATAATTTTCTATATTATAGTACATAGATGAAATTTTCAAAGAAGTGAATCTGATTTTAAATGAGTAGAAATCTTAGATTACATTCTAAACCTCCAGAATTTCTGTTTATTTTGTATTGCCTGTGAATGACTAAAATGGTAATGACTAACATGATAATGACTAACATTATCATCATATTCGATGCAAGATTGCTGTGGCCTAGAATCTAATAGTCTCTATGAATCTAATAGTCTGCATAACTTACATTCTTCCAAATAGGATCACAAGGGTGCCAAATTTACCTGTATCCTTTGTGAAAAAACTGTAGAGATGGCTAAAGGTGACACAGCTATTCTCAAAGCTGAAAGACACCTAACAGACACCTCAGACTTACTACTTAAAAACTATAGGGAAACTTCCCTTGGAAACCTAGTGTAGAAGTTCAAAACTTCTGTGCAACTATGGCTTTTAAGTTCTTTGATAATTGAGAGAAGTTCATTTTAGTGTCAATCCTAAATGATGATATTTGTTTCAACTATGTCATTTATGAAAAAAACAATGTTTCTCTTTATGTGTTTGGTAGTACTGGGGATTGAACCCAGGAAGCACCATGCTACATCCCAGCCCTTTTGGTTTTTTATTTTGAGACAAGTTCTTAATTACCCAGTCTAACATTGAACTTGTAATTTTCCTGCCTAAGCCTCCTTAGTAGCTGGAATTACAGGCATAAGAAATCATGCCCAGACCTCTACAATATTTCCTTTTAATATAAGAAAGTAGTTGTTACTATATCTTCTTTTACTAGTATGATATGCCATTTTTATGATGGAGTCCTACCTATTTGTCTTTCTCTCTCTTTTCTTTCTTTCTTTCTTTCTTTCTTTCTTTCTTTCTTTCTTTCTTTCTTTCTTTCTAATAGCCTCATCATGTATCTTAAACTGGCCTTGAACTCACTGTGATCCCCCTGCCTCAGCCTTGCAAGTGCTGGGATTACAAATGTGTATCACCATGTGCCTGGCTTTTGTGTACATTTCTATAATTATAATTTCATCTGTAGATCCTGTGCCCAGTATATAAAGTATCTTCCTCTGGTCTAATAAAATCATGTTTGTTTTTAAACAAACAAATGTACATTAAAGCAACTTGAACATATAGTTTAACTACATTTGTAAGAATGGTCTTCCAGTTAGAAGAAATAGAAAAAATATGGTAGGAAAGAATTTGCTCCAGATACATAAATTTAACATGTCTTGGTTACTTTTTCTTGTTGTTGATACAAAACATTCAACATCCAAAATTAGGGAAGGAAAAGTTTATTTGACTCACACTCTGTGGAGATTTTGGTACATACTTGGCTGGCTCCAAGGCAGAGTATCACATGGCAGAGTGCAATAGTTCATGTTGGCCAGAAGACCTCAAAAGCAACCAGAGAAAAATGAGAGGAATGCAGGGGAGGAGTGCACAAAGGAGACTCTTTCTGCCACTTTTATTGTACATAGACCACACCCACCTGAGGGAGGTTGTAGTACTCACACCACTAATCCCAGCATCAGACCATAAATTAATAACAAATTCTAGAAGCCTGCCCCCATGACTGCATGAGGCTTTGGTGGGACATCTAGACAAAACCATAACATAATATGTTGGCTATTTATATATCTGTAGAATCCAAAACCAGTGAAGGAAAATTGTTACTATAAGAAAAAAAAAAGCTGGTAAGCAGTCGTGGCTTGGGCAAGCAGTGGCTACCACAGAAGGAGAACCACTCAGCATCTTCTGAGATCCATGCTGTGTTGGAACTTTGGGTGCTGGGAAACCAAACAATCAGCTAGTCTCCTTCGTAAGCAGTTGTGGCTCAGGTAAGCTGCGGCCACCACAGAAGGAGAACCACCTATTATCTCCCAAGATGCATACCATGTTCAAACTTTGGGTGCTGGGAAAACAAGCAATCAGCCCACCTCCCTTGTAAGCAGCCATGGCTTGGGCAAGAGGCAGCCACCCCAGAGGAAGAACCAAACAGCATCTCCCAAGACACATGCCATGTTCGAATTTTGGTTGCTGGGAAACCAAGCAACCAGCCTGCCTTCCTGGTAAGCAGCCATGGCTCAGGCAAGTGGCGGCAGCCCCAGTGGTAGAACCACCCACCATTTCCAGAGATCAACACCATGTTTGAAATTTGCACAAGAGAAAACCAAGCAAACATCCTGCCTCCCTGGAAAGCAGCTATTGCTCAGCAAGCAGTGGCCACCTCAGTGGAAGAACCACCCAGCTTCTCCCAAGATCCACACTATGTTGGAAATTTGGGTGCTGGGAAACCAGGCCACAAGCCGGTCTCCCTGGTAAGCAGGCATGGCTCGAGCAAGTGGTGGCAGCCCCACCCGGTGCCTCCCAAGATCCAGGCGATGTTCGAAATTTGGGCACTGGGAAACCAACAAGCAACCAGCCCACCTCCCTGGTAAGCAACCTTGGCTTGGGCAAGTGGTGGCTACTCCATTGGGAGAGCCACCCAGTGTTTCCTGAGATCCATGCCATGTTGGAAATTTAGGCACTGGAAAACCAAGCAACCAGGCTGCCTCCCTGGTAAGCAGCTGTTGCTTGGTCAAACAGCGGCCATCCCAGGGGGAAAACCATCGAGCATCTCCTAAGATCCACACCATGTTTGAACTTTGGGTGCTGGGAAACCAAACAACCAGCCTGCATCCCTGGTAAGCAGAGATAGCTTGGGCAAACGACAGCCTGCCCCATGGGGAGAACCACCCACTATCTCCCGAGATCCACGCCAAGTTGGAACTTTGGGTACTGCAAAACCAAGCAACCAGCCCACCTCCCTGATAAGCAGCCGTGGCTCGGACAAGCAGTGGCTGCCCCATGGGGAGAGCCACCCAGTGTCTCCCAAGATCCACGCCATGTTAGAAATTTGGGCAATGGGAAACCAAGCAATGAGCTCACCTCCCCTGGTAAGCAGCTGTGGCTCAGGCAAGAGGCAGCCACCACAGAAGGAGAACCACCCAGTGTCTCCCGAGATTCACGCCATGGTCAAACTTTGGCTGCTGGGAAACCAAGAAACCAGCACACTTCCCTGGAAAGCAACAGTGGCTCAGGAAAGTGGCGGCCAGCTCAGAAGGAGAACCAGCCAGCGTCTCCCCAGATCCACTCCACGTTTGAACTTTGAATGCTGGGAAAACAAGCTACTAGCCCACCTCCCTGGTAAGCAGCCATGGCTCGGGCAAGCAGTGGTCACCCAAGAGAGTGAACCACAAGCATCTCCCAAGGTCCATGCCATGTTTGAACTATGGGCACTGGAATACCACACAACGTGCCCGCCTCCCTGGTAAGCAGCTGTGTCAAAGGCAATTGGCACCTTCCCCAGAGGGAGAACCACTCAGTGTCTCCTGAGATCCACATCACATTTGAACTTTGGGCACTGGGACACCAAGCAACCATCCCGCCTCTCTGGTAAGCAGCCATGGCTCAGGCAAGCAGCAGCTACCCCAGAGGCAGAATCACCCAGCATCTCCCATGATCCACACCATGTTGGAACTTTGGGTCCTGGGAAATGAAGCAGTGAGCCCACCTCCTTGATAAGGAGCTGTGGCTTGGGCAACTAGCCATCACCACAGAGCGAGAACCATCCAGTGTTTCCCAAAATGCACACCATGTTTGATTGTTGGGCCCTGGGAAACCAAACAACCAGCCCACATCCCTGGTAAGCAGCTGTGGCTCAAGCAAGTGGCGGCCACCATAGAGGGAGGGCCACTGAGTGTCTCCCAATACCCCCCCATGTTTGAACTTTGAGCACTGGGAAACCAAGCAACCAGAGCGCTTCACTGTAAGTAGCTATGGCTTGGGCAATCGGTGGCTGCCCCAGTGGGAGAACCACTCAGCATCTCCCAATATCCACACTATGTTGGAACTTTGAGCACTGGGAAACCAAGCAACCAGTCTGCCTCCCTGATATTCAGCCATGTCTCAGGAAGCAGCGGTTGCCTCAGGGGAGAACCACCAAATGTCTCCCAAGATCCATGCACTGTTGAAACTTTGGGCTCTGGGAAAGAAAGCAACCAGCCTGCCTCTCTGGCAAGCAGCCATGGCTTGGGAAAGTGGCAGCTGTGTCAGGGTGAGAACCACCCAGTGTCTCCTGAGATCTACACAATTTTTGAACTTTGAGTGTTGAAAAATCAAGCAACCAGCCCACTTTACTGGTATTCAGCCGTCTCGGGCAAGAGGAGGCCGCCCCAGAAGGGACATCCACCCATTGTCTCCCGAGATCCATGCCATGTTTGAACTTTGGGTGCCATGAAACCAAGCAATGAGCCCGCCTTCCTGGTAAGCAGCATTGGCTCGGGCAAGCCGAGGCTGCCCCAGGGTGAGAACCACCCAGTGTGTTCCAAGATCCATGTCATGTGGAACTTTGGGTGCTGGGAAACCAAGCAACCAGCCTGCCTCCCTGGTAATATGCAATATAGCAAATAGCAGGGGATTTCCTTCTACCATCTCTTTGAAGACAAATATTGTTATCACTGTTTTGCTTTGTTCCGATTAATTGTATTGCTCTATTCAATATTCTGTTTTGATAAGTTCTATAATGTTCTGTATTTGATTTGATTTTGCTATACTTTATTGAAAGAGTAACTATTGTGAAGATAATGAGATATACTATGGCATCTGTTACTGTTATCCTGGTAACCTGTTGTGAAGTTCTGTAGCAATTTCACTGCACTGTCTCAATTGGCTATGTTCTGTCTTGTTTTGTTGTATTTTATTACCTTCAAAATAATAAAAAAAATTTAAAACAGAAAAAAATGATTTGCAGTGATAAGTGTACTAAAATATATAAAAAGTATGTAAGTGTGTGTGTATTAAATGAGTGTAAATTTTATATTTCCATTCCTGGAACTAAATACCTGATGTACAGAACTTAAAGGAAATAGCTAGACATGGTGGTACATGTCTGTGATACCAGCCTGAGTGGCTAAGGCAGAAAGATTGCAAGTTGGAGTCCAGCCTGGGCAACTTAGTGAGATTCTGTATTAATTTTTTTTTAAAAAGGAGAATATATTTATTTTGCCTCACAATTTCAGAGGTTTTGGTTGATGGTTTTCTGGCTCCAAGGAAGATCATCATGGCAGAAATGTGTGGCATTGGAAAGCTGCTCAGCCCAAGGCAGCTGTGAAGCATAGAGAAGGGGAAAAGCCTGAAGAGGAAGGTACTATGGACCAGATATAGTGACCAAGATTCGGTCCCCATGTCCCACTCAGGTGCAGACAAAAGTGTGCTTTACTAATCTAGGTATTTCTCAAGCCCATCAAGTAGACAGTCAAGATTAACAGCATGGTGGTGCACACCTGTAATCCAGCCTTCTGGGAGGCTGAAACAGGATGGCATTCTCAAGCCTAGCTTGCGCAATTTAGAAATTCAAAACAAATTTTTTAAAAGGACTGGGGATGTTGCTCAGTGTGAAGGCTCTGAACTTAATCCTTAGTATCACAAAAAGATGAACTATCACAATATGTATTCAAAGCCACTTTCAGTGAATTGGCCTCCAAACTAAGACACATAATACCCAGGGTGACATGAGGTTTTTTTTTTTTTTTTACTAGTATGATGACTAACTCACTTCAGCCCACCACACATAAATAAAAATGAAGTTCAGAGAAGCTAGATGTTCATTTTGTTTTGGTGTGAGAGGAATGGTTAGTGTATAAAACTATACATCCTGAATTGGCATTAATCAAGGGAAAATGCTAAACAAGTTATTAAAAAGATGTCGAGTGACTACCTGCAAAGAATGATGAATCAGTAAGTGGTGGACAAAACCCAGTTCATTTAGGCCAAACTCATTGTATTTTTGGATAATGACACTAAGGTAATAGCTCAAGTGGAAGCCATAAACTTGTATCTTGTTTTCAGGAAGGCATCTGGAAAATCTGTCATAATATAGCTATAGCTTTCAGTGTTTTCTAGAGAACAGAAACTGTTTACTATTTGTACACCTTCTTTTGAGAAAAGTTTATTCAGGACTTTTGTCCATTTTGAAACTGAGTTTTTTGTGTTTTGTTTGTTTTTGTTTTTTTATGAATGAATTGTGTGAATTCTTACATATCTTGGAAGTTGACTTCTTGTGATATAGATCATTTTCAAATAATTATTCCTCTTTGTTAGATATCTTTTAATTTGTTGTCTTCTTTGTGTTTGATTTAATTTTACTAATATACTTTGTATTTGTTTTTTATACAAACAATTGGTGTCATAAACAAAAAAATGTTGGCAAGACCAAAATCAAGATTGTTTAAAGTTAATTATCCTATAGTTTGTTACTGATGTTCAGACATGTCATAGATTTGTACAATTAGTTTGTATCAGCTACATTTCTAAACTTTTCTATCACTTTTTAATTTTTTAGTTTTTGGTACTGGGGATTGAACTCATGACCTTGTGCTTGCCAGGTAAGTGCTTACACTGCTGAGCCAATTCCTGGGCCCTTTTTTTTTATCACTTTTAATAGTTTTGGGCAGATTGTTTTTGTTTTTCTATGTGAACAATTACATAACTTACACAGTTTTCTGTTCTTTCTTGTTTTAGATTTGTAATTTCTTTTTCTTGACTTATTGTGCCAGACATATCTTTGAATAGAAGTGGTGATAGTGTGCATCTCTGACAAATTATTTTTCCCTCAGACATTTTTTGGGGGCACTGGAGATTGATCTCAGGGCCATGTGCTTTAATTGGGGGGTAGGCTTTTTTGGGGGCGGATTTTGAGACAAGGTCTTGGTCTGTAGTTCAAGTTGGACTTGAACTCACTGGGCAGCCCAGGTTGGCCTCAAATTTGTTGTGAGCCTCCTGTCTCAGTCTCCTGAGTGCTGGGATTACAAGCATGTTCCACTACACCTAGTTAATGTGCTTTAACTTAGAACCAGATTTCCCTTTTTAATTTTTGAAATAAATTTTTGCTAAGCTACCCATGCTGAGCTAAAACTTGCCATCCTCCTGGATGCATCTCCTGAGTAGTTGAGAATTACAGGCCGGCATCATCATATCTGGCTTTATTATTGCTTTTTAAAAATTTTTATTTAGGTGTTTTTTTTATTTAAACAAAAAAAAAAACAGAAAGAGGGTAGAAATAATACATAATTTCAAAAAAAAAGTAAGAAATCACTATTTGATAAGTACATATTGTCCTCTTGGAAGTAGCTGTTCAAGTTGAAAAAGTAAAGCATACAAAGTGGACATTCAAACAGTGAGACTGCAAACAGTTCTGTTGACCTATCCAATTTAGTAATATGGTTATTTATCTTAGACACTTAAACATACATGCAGTTATATCCTTTAGAGTACTTTCTTTCCCCCTTTTTTAAATTTTTAAGAGAAAAAAAAGAAAAACAAAAAGGGTAGTAATAATACAGAATTTCAAATAAAATAAACACTAAGAAATCACTAGTTGATTAATTATATACTGTTATCTTTGTTAATAGTTGTTACAAAATTAAAGCATACAAATTGGACATTCAAACATTGAGACTGCAAACAGTTCTGCTTAAAGATCCAATAAAAACTTAGTAATATGTTCATCTATCTTACACACTTAAACATAGATGCAGTTATATACTTTAAAGCACTTGGTTTTCCTCTCTTTTTACACATTTTGGATTTTATTACTTCTATAGTTATTACTTTTTATACTAGAGACACAATATGATATTTATAAATAAGATTCTCATTTATTTCACTTATGAGTTGCCTCCATTTACCTATGAAGACCTCAAGATCATCCTTTTTTAAAAAGTTTAAAGAGGAAAAAAAAAACAAAACAGAAAAAGGGGTAGAAATACAGAATTTCAGAAAAAAAACCAGTAAGAAATCACTAGTTGATAAAATACATATTGTTGTCTTAGACATAGTTGTTCAAGTTACAAAGTTAAAGCATATAGAGTGGACATTCAAACAGTGAGGCTGCAAAGAGGTTCAATGATCCAATAACAACTTAGAAACATGGTTATCAATCCTACACACTTAAACATAAATGCAGTTACATCCTTTAGAGCATTTTCTGTTCCTCCTTTTACTTTAAAAAATTTTTGTATTTAAAGTGAAACAAAAACATTTAAAGGGTAGAGATAATACAGAATTACAGAAAAAAGATAAAAATAAGAAATAACTAGTTGATAAATTACATATTGTCCTCTTAGAAATAGTTGTTCAAGTTACAAAATTAAAGCATACAAAGTAGATACTCAAGCAGTGAGAGTGTAAACAGCTATGCATGCATGAATCTCTACATGTATTTCTATCTTTTCTGTATTAGAGGGAAAAACAAACCATAGCAAGAGAAAACAAAACAAATTCCTATAAAACATGAAACCAAAAAGTCGTATAAAACCACAGTACAAGGTGATCTAGAATGATTACTGTGTTGTTTCTTATTATCTTCAATAGAATTTTCTATATCATCAGGCATAATTGACTGTAGCAGTATAATCGAATATAGCAGTACATAACAATATTAGTAAAAATAAAACATTGTAGATAGTATAAAAATCAAAGGTAATAATCAAACCAGAATGGATATTCTAGTGAATCTTGCCATTTTAAGTGCAGTTGCCTATACTCTCAGATTTGATACTATCAATCATAACATTGATTAAAATCTATCAATACAAAACAGTGATCTAACAGACCAGATTCGATTACGATCAGTCATGGTAAAACAGTGTAGGTTATACAGAGCTTTAGATTAAGTTAGTAGGTAATTAAGGATCATTACCTTGCTATATCCTGTTATTTTCGGGATTACTGTCTGTGCCCTCAAATCTGGTACAGGTAGAATGACTGGAACAGAATATAATACATCTAAGCAGAGTAGTGTGATTAATGTGAGTTTTAAATCCTGGTGCACTATTAACAATATAGTGTGTAAAGGCCATCTATGTTAGAGATTGTAGTTACCCTTCTCTGCCTCATTTTTGCTATGCTATTTTTCTGCCTGTTTGTCTAATTTTATCCTTCATTCTACTGCCTGTCCCACTCATGGAGGCCTTTCTGCCACTGTTCTTGAAATCTTGGTATTTTTTTCTCTCTCCCTAGAATGTCCTTCATTATTCTCTGTAGGGTTGGATTGGTGGTCACAAACTCTGCCAGTTCCTCTTTGTCATGGAAGCATCTTGTTTCTCCATTAATTGCTGGTGACAGTTTTGCAGGATACATTGATCTGGGCTGGAGATAATTTTCTTTCAGGGCTTGGAATACTTCACTCCAAGCTCTTCTTGATCTGATGGTCTGTGTGGAGAAGTCAGCCATGATCCTGATGGGCTTACCCTTACAGGTAATCTGTTTCTTTTCTCTGATGGCTTTTAATATTCTGTTTTTATATTGAATTTCTGGTATCTTGATTATTATGTGTCTGGGTGTAGATCTGCTTTGGTTGTAGGTGGCTGGAGTTCTGTATGTCTCACATAACTGAATGTCATTTTCTTTTCCCATGCTTGGGAAATTTTCCTTAATTATTTCCATGAATAGCCTTTGTAATTTGCCTGTATGTATTCCTGCTTCTTTGTTCACATTTCTTATTCTTAAATTGTAGATTCTCTTGTCATCTTCTAGCCTTTGTACTGTTACTGCCTGTTTCCTTGTTATTTTTAAGAGATCTTTCCTTTCATGATCACACATTGCAATATTTTTTTATATTCTTTTTGAATGTTTCTTTCCTTTTTTTTTGTATTACTCCCTTCTTCTATCTGTATCTTCCTGAGAGATGCTTCCTGAGAGCATTTCTTTTATTACTCTACTCATATCTTGCTTTACCTAATTTAATATTTCAGTTTTGAGCTTGTCTACCAGGTCCCGAAGACATCTCTTAATATCCATTGAAGCCATGTCTGATGTTGCTTGTTTGCTGCCCTCAGTCTCCCTTGTTTTTCCCTCTCCTGGATCAGTGCTCTCAGGGTTCTGGGCTGGGGGCCTCCTCATGCCTCTCTTTCCTGTCATGGCCCTGGCTTCCTCCACAAAGGTTACAGTGCAGGTCCCAGCCCCCTTTCCTCTTCGGCCACGTTTCCTCTGAAGCACATGCAGGCAAGAGACGTCCGCTGTCTCCTGACTGCTCTTGTCACTGAGGTGTAAGCAGCGGCTGCATATGCCTGCCCCTCCCCACTGGACCAGCCAAACTTCAGGGGCCTTCACCCGCTTAGTGCTTGCTAGGCGCAGGGAATCGATTTGGGACATATCATTGGGTCCTGGCCAGGGGTGTTGCCCAGCCCAAGCAAATCCCATGAATCTTCTCTGGGGAGGGTGCAACCTACTGAATTCATTGTCACTCCCAGTTCAAGCTCCTCCTGCCAGACTCCAGCATGTTGCCCATTTGGTTGCACCCTTCCTGGTGGGTTGATCTCATTTCCAGCACTGATCATGGATTAAGGAAGGTCCCTTCACCTGCTCTACTCTCTGTTGGGCTCAACAACCCCCTACTTCAGCACTGCTGTGCTTCATGTGAATGGTGGTGGGAACGAGTTTGGGTGGCTCTGCCAACCGGTGAGGATTCAAGCTGGCCAAATTCAGGCCAGCACAAACTTGGCAGGTCACAGCAAAAATGCTGCATCCCATAATTTTTAGCTGTTCCAGTTGTAGTCCCAACATATTTGATGTGTTTTTTATGTCTTAATTTCATCCTGTGTCAAGAGGATCCATTTCCCTCTGTCTGGGTCTCTCCAGGTTGTTTTATTCTGGTATATGAATTGTTTCTCCTGGGAGGCTTTGTATTTTGTTGCTCACTGGTCAGCCATCTTGACTTCTCTCAAGATCATCCTTTTTAGAGCTGAGTAATATTCCATTGTAAAAAATACATCTTTTTCTTTTTTTAAGATTTTTTTATTTTAAAGAGAATAAAACAAAAGAGAACAGAGCTAAGCAGATCAGAACACAACAATGTAAGCAGCACAGCACTTCACAACAAGACAATTGGATATTAACAGTAGCTATCATAATGTCTTTCTTTGAAATAGTTGAGCTTAGCTTTACACACAATAATGTCAGCATAACAAAATAGAATAAAACCACTCAAGAGAATGTAAGTATTGCAAGGCATTCTGTACCAAATAACCGAAGATGAACAATGGCTGCTATATTATCTCATTTTCCATAAAATTTTTTATACTATCATACATATTAAAATTCAATAAGACACAATGTGATAGAACCAATGGCAATAGAAAAACAAGAGCATGGTAGGACTTCAGAGCAAGATGATATTAAATCAACAATGCCTGCTATATTGTCTTTCCTTCAAAGTAACTATTCATAACATCACATATATTAAGATCAAACAAAATATAATAAAACCATTCCAAACAATGAATGAAAACATAAGACTTCAAAGCAATATTATGGTGAACCATGATTACCACAAAATCTTCTGTACTCTTAGCATTTCTTACAGTAGGGAGACTATAATGTATTTATACATGTGAGTTTGATTTATTTCACTTATGAGTATGGATTCAAGTTGCACCCATTTATTTATAAATATCTCAATGTGATCATTCTTTATAGCTGAGTAGTACTCCATTGTATAAAATTACCACTTTTTTTTTATCCATTCCTCAGTTGCTGGGCACTTAGGTTGTTTCCAAGATCTGGCTATTACAATTGTGCTGCTATAAACATGGGTGCCCATATATCACTCTGGTATGATGTTTTCAGTTCTTCTGGAAATATGCCTAAGAGTGGAATAGCTGGGTCAAATAGTACCTCCAACTCCAGCTTTTTGAGGAATCTCCAGACTGACTTCCACAGTGGTTGTACCAGTCTACACTCCCACCAACAGTGCAGAAAAGTTCCTTTTTCCCCACACCATCTCCAGCATTTGTTGTTGGTAGTTTTGTTGATCCTAGCCATTCTTTCTGGAGTGAGATGGAATCTCAGTGTTGTTTTAATCTGCATTTCTCCAATGACCAATGATGACAAACATTTTTTCATGCATTTATTTGCCATTTGTATTTCTTCATCTGAGAACTGTGTGTTCATCTTGGATGCCCATTTTTGGATTGGGTCTTTGTATTTTGGGGGTCTGATTTTCCTTAATTTTTTATAAGTTCTAGACAGATGTCCTTTGTCTGAGGGACAGTTCACTAAGAATTTTTCCCAGTTTGTTGGTTTTCTTTTTACTCTGCTGGAGATTTCTTTCGACATACAGAAACTCTTTAATAAGAGGTGATCCCAGTTATTGATTCTGGAAAGTATTTCCCATGCAGTTTGGTTCTTGTTCATGAATTCTCTACCTATCCTTATGTCTTCGAGATTTTTACCTAATTTGTCTTCGAACAGATTTAGTGCTTTTGTTTTAATATTTAGAACTTTGATCCATTTAGGTTTTAGTTTAGTACATGGTGCTAAACATGGGTCTAGATTTAGTTTTCAACATATGGACAGCCAGTTTTTCCAGCACCATTTATTAAAGAGACTATCATTCTTCCAGTAAACATGTTTGGCCCCTTTATCGAACATAAGGTGGTTGAGTGTGTTTGTAGTTGTATCTTCTAGTCTATTTCATTGATCTTCAGGTCTGTTTTTATTCCAGTATCATTTTGATTTTATTATGGTGGCTTTGTAGTGTAACTTCAAGTTGGGGATTGTGATGCCTCATGCCTTGGCTTTGTTGCTTAGAATTGCCTTTGCTGTTCTAGGTCTCTTCTGGTTCCAGATGAATTTTAGGAGTGATTTCTCTAGATCTATGAGGTATGTTAGTGGCATTTTCATTGGGATTGCACAAAGGGTTTGATCAACTAGACAGGAAATCAGCAAAGAAATAACAGAACTGAATCACACCTATGAACAAATGGACTTGATAGACGTATACAGAGTGTTCCACCCAAAAACATCAGAACATACATTCTTATTAGCAGGGCATGGGACATTCTCTAAAATAGACAATATACTAGCCCACAGAACATATTTTAGTAAATTCAAAAGAATTGAAATTATCCCATGCATGTTATCAGATCATAACACTATGAAACTGGAAATTAATGATAAAAAAACTGAAAAAAACCCCACAAACACATGGAAATTGAATAATATACTCTTGAGCAATCAATGGGTCACAGAGGAAATTAAATAAGAAATTAAACAATATCTACAAGCAAATGAAAATACAAATACAACTTACCATAATCTGTGAGATGCAATGAAAGCAGTACTTAGAGGAAAATTTATTGCACTGTGCTCCCACATTAGCAAAACAGAATTAACACAAGTAAACAACCTGATACCACACCTCAAAAAGCTAGAAAAAGAACAGCAAGCCAAGCCCAAAGCCAAACAAAGGGAGGAAACTATAAGGATCAGAGAAGAAATTAATGCAATAGAGACTAAGAAAACAATACAAAGAATCAGTGAATCAAAGAGTTAGTTCTTTGAATGAATAGACAAAATTGATAAGCCCCTAGCCAACTTAATTAAAAAAAGGAAAGAAAAGACTCAAATTCACGCAATACAGAATGAAAAATGTGAAATCACTACCGACTCTGTGGAAATACAGAAGATCATCAATACCTATTTCAAAAACTTGTACTCTCAGAGGTTCAATAATGCAGAAGAAATGGACAGATTCCTAGAAATATATGAACCAACAAAGCTGGATCAAGAAAATGTAAAACTGCTGAATAACCCAATTTCTATTAATGAAATTGAAAATGTAATCAAGTCCTTACCAACAAAGAAGAACCCAGGTCCAGACGGATTCACTGCGGAATTCTACAAGAAATACAAAGAAGACTTAATGCTGACACTCCTCAAACTCTTCAATGAATTTGAAAGGGAAGAATTTCTCCCTAAGCCCTTCCTGGAAGCAAATATTACTCTAGTACCAAAACCTGAGAAAGGCCCAACTGAAAAAGAGAACTACAGTCCAATCTCCCTAATGAACATAGATGCAAAAATTCTCAATAAAATATTGGCAAACAGGATGCAGCAAATCATCCTGTTTATACACTATGACCAAGTGGGATTCATCCAGGCATGCAGGGATGTTTCAACATACATAAACCGATAAATGTAATCCACCATATCAATAGAGCCAAAAGCAAGAATCACATGATCATTTTTATAGATGCAGAAAATCTTTTGAAAAGCTCCAACACCTGTTCATGATGAGAACCTTACAGACAATTGGAATAGATGGTCTCCACCTCAATATGATAAAAGCCATCTATGACAAACCAACAGCCGGTGTCATATTAAATGGCCAAAAACTGAAACCCTTTACCTTAAAATCAGGCACAAGACAAGGATGTCCCTTATCACTGCTCCTATTCAGCATAATACTGGAAATACTAGCCAGAGCAATTAGACAAGAGAGAGAAATAAAAGAAGTAAAGATAAGAAAAGAGGAAGTTAAACTAGCATTATTTGCAGATGACATAATACTCTACACAGAAGATCCCCCAAACTTCATTGAAAGACTCCTAGATATAATAAATAAATTCAGCAATGTAGCTGGATACAAAGTCAATACTCAAAAATCAATAGCATTCCTATACACTAACAACAAAATCACTGAGAGAGAAATAAGAGAAGGCACACCCTTTACACTAGCATCCAAAAAAATTAAATACTTAGGAATTAATCTAACAAGAGAAGTTAAAGAGCTATACAGGGAAAATTATAATACCCTGAAAAAAGAAATCGAAGAGGACCTCAGAAAATGGAAAGACATCCCTTGTTGATGGATAGTAAGAATAAATATTGTGAAAATGGCCACTGTTCCAAAATTGTTATACAGATTCAGTACAGAGGAATGTTTTAGTGCACGTGATTTAAAGGAAAAAAGGAAAAAAACTTCCAAGTTTTTTTTTTCATTTTTGCAATTTTTATTGTTCTTCTTTAATTTTTGTGTGGGTTTTTACCAATCTGATTGGATCAGCATTTTGAAAACAAAAAGAAAATCTTTTTTTTCTTTGAATGCCATTACTTTGTAAAAAATTGTTTTTATTATTGTTTTTTTTTTCTTCTTCAAGTGAGCAAACAGTCATCTTAAAACGATCCACCTTCAAGAAAGTTAGTAAAGTTAGCTGGCTGGGTAAAAATCCCTGCACATTACTAACTATGTATATTATTTTCAACAGTGACAGCTATGAGAGAAGATTTAATGCATCAAATGTTTTTTTTTCTTTTTTATCTAAACATTATAAAATCCTTTCCTGGTACACCTGAGGATAATCCAATATTTTCATACTTAGGCAATATTGACTTATAAAGTCTATGGTTGAGTGTAAGCCTTGAAAATTTGTTTCCCATTCTTTGCGTATGTGTGTGTGTGCGTGCATGTGTGTTTTGTTCATATATCTATATTTATATCATCTACATATATATTTTAGTAAGAAAGGATGGGAAATTCAGGACTTGTGGGCTTTTTTTTAAATTGGTGCTGGGGATCAAACTCACAACCGTGTGCTTGCAAGGCAGGCACTTATGCCATTGAGCTAAATCCCCAGCCCCAACTTTGATGGTTTTAAAGGAAATTTGCAGCATTCTATCTCCCAGGCAATACCCATTGAGGCTGGCAATGGCCATGGCTGCCTCATTGTAGTTGGTCATGATGAAAAAGCCAAATCCCTTGCACTTGGTGTCGGTGTTGAAACATGACATTGTTTCCTGCACCAAAGGGGCTGAAGAGCCACCACAGGTCACTCTAGTCAGAATCAAGGGACAGCTTATAGATGAACATACACCAGCCTGTTCCTTTGTGGCCAGCGATGTTCATTGCCACAAGGTTTGTCATCATCTTCTCAGTGGTGATTGAGGATAACCCGGGAGGACAAGCAGAAGGAGGCATTAGTCTGGACATCAGTCTCTTTACACCAAATGCCATATTAACCAAATTGTTCAACCTGAAACTCCAAGCCTGGTGAAGGAGTGGGCCAAGTTAACATCAGTTGGGGGACTGGTATAGCTGGAAGAGCAGAGTCTGGCTGGAATTCTGGCAAGGGTTGTTGGCAAACTTTACAATAATCAGTTCTGTAGTGCCACTGGTCTTCTGGCTATTCAGCCCTTTAATGGCTTCTTTTGCCTTGATTCTCTTATTGAAGTGGTTGAATTCCATCCCTTCAGGCACTCTTGTAACTTAATCAACCAGGATTCGTGAGGTGATGATCCGACCATATTGTGAGAAAAGTTGCTTGAGTTCCTTCTAGCTCATGGTTTTGGGGAAGCCACTAACATGGAGGTTAGCATCCCTGATTGAGGCTGAGCTTGGCCAGGCAAATAAGACCTTTATGGTTTTTGTCTGAACTCTGAATCCATTTAAATTGTTGATGGCTGTCTCTGCATCCTTTGGATCAATATAGTTAACAAATCCATACCCTAAACTCTGTCCTGTAATTTTGTCTCTCATAAGTTTGTAGGATTCTATTTCACCAATGATGCTGGAGAGACTTCCGAATTCCTCTTGTGTCATATTTTGGGGTAAATAGTTGATGATGAGGTTAATTTTGCTGTCATCTGTGGCTGTCCCTATCTGCATGGGAAAAGGACATTTTCTGATGTTGCTGGAGGGTCCATTGCTTATATTGTATGTTGGGCCATTTGACACATGAGGCTCCATGACACTAATATCTGTCTCTGCAGGTGCAACTTCCTAGCAGCACAGTCTCAAGCTAGCAGCTGAGTCCTGGTGATCTGGTGGTTTGGAGGACATCAGCTGAGTCGCCTTGCACTTGCCTGCCAGGATACACCATTCTCAAAACTTTTATTTTATATTAGCATTATTATTTTTGTGTTGTGGTACTGGGGATCGAACTTTCAACCTTAAACTTGCTGAGCAGGCGCTTGTGCCACTGAGCTAAATCCCCAGTCCTTATTTTTTATTTTAAAGATAATAAAATACAACAAAACAAAACAGAACAAAGGAAATCAAAACAAAGCCTTGAAACTGGTACAGAACTTCAAAGCAGGATACTAGGAAAACAACAATAGCTACCATAGTATATCTTGTTATCTTCATATTAGTTGTCCATTCCATCAGTTGTAGCAAAATCAAATCAAAACAAAACAGAATAATACCAATCAAAACAGAGCACTGAATAAAGTAAAACAATCAGAACAAAATGTAACAGTGAGAACAATATTGGACTTCAGAAGGAAATCGCCCATATTTGTTACATTGCATACTGTCATCCTCCCAATAGATGCTCAGCCTGCCAGCCCCAGGCCTGAAAAATCAACCAAACAATACAAACATTTAGTTGCTTTTTGTACTGCAGTTACTACCAACTCATCCTGTCCTCCCAACCAGCAGTTGCTTGGGGGGGGGGCTGTGTGTGTGTGGGCGGATTGCAGGGTTTGGTGTTGATTCTCAGCCTGGGCACTGGTAGGTGCATGGGAGGCACTCATTTTTTTCTTCCTGGACCCCTCATGGCATGCGAGGCTTACCAGAGAGCTGGCTAGTTGGATCTTTGTTCTGCTCCTCCTAGTCCCAGCATGGCCAATTCCTCAAATCTTTTATACTGTTCAGCAAACATGCTTTATCTTTGCCCTAGATGGAATTACTATCTTAATCTTCTAAGGCTGTCTGCTGTAGAAACATCTTTGAAAAGATAGCCTGGCAAAATTCAATCAGTATCTCTACTCACAAGACTTGTGGAAATATTCATAAAATGCAAGGAAAATCATCTTCCAACAGTGAGTATATTTGTTAATTATTTTACTCACATTTTAATTTAATTGAGTTGTCAGGGGAAATATTGTATACTATGCTTTGAAATTTATTAGAGTACATTTTGTGGGCCAGTACTTGTTTCAATTTTTCTCCATCTTAGTTTATAAAATACATTTAAAAAAGAATGCAGACCCTCCAAGGTTTGGATGCAAAATTCTCTATAGGCTAAATTTCTTATTTATTTTCCAGAACTCCTACACCCTTCCTGAATTTTGTTTCTTTAATTTATTGATTATTATGAGAGGTATTTTGAAATGTATTACAATGGCACCAATTTATTTATTTATTTTTGCAATTCAATTAATTTCAACTCTAGATGTTTTGAGGTGATTTTGTTAGGTTCATCCATAGTTAAACTCTTTTGGACAAGCCGTGTATGGTGGCACATGTCTATAATCCCAGAACTTGGGAGGCTGAGGTACAAAATGAGTTGAGGGCCAGCCTGTGCTACAAAGTGAATTGAA
The DNA here is from genome assembly GCA_004027455.1 of Hydrochoerus hydrochaeris. Lineage (NCBI taxonomy): Eukaryota > Metazoa > Chordata > Mammalia > Rodentia > Hydrochaeridae > Hydrochoerus > Hydrochoerus hydrochaeris. The sequence continues at coordinate 6,651 of PVLA01007754.1, read as the reverse complement.
GGCCACCCTGAGCCACATAGTGAGATCCTGTCTCAAAAAGACAAAAAAGAAAAAAAAATCTTTTGGGCATATGAAATTTTATCATTGTGCATTGACCTCTCACCTTAATCATGCTTTCTTCTAAGAAATCTATTTTGTCTGATATTAACATAGTAGGTTTCTCTTAGTATTTACTTGATACAGTTTCTTCTAACTTCATTTTCAACTTTTGCATGTTCTTTATACTTCAGTTGTGCTTTTCAAAAAGAAGATGTTTTGTGTTTATGATTCTTATTTTTCAAGTGATCATTCTCTATATTGTAATATTGCTTTCAATTTAAGATGGAGTCTGTTCAAACAGTTTTCTTCTGAAATGGTCCTACTGCTCAGATACCTTGATGTCTTGGAATATAGCCCCCCCATGGTTATGGGAAAGGATCAGAGACTACATCTCAATCTGTGTTAGCTCAAATGAATTAAAAGAGTCATAGTGGGAGGCTGTGTCCCTTAAGAAGCTCCACATTTAATCACTCCTCATTCCAACAAGCTTTTTCTACTTGTCAAAGCTTTTCCTTTAACAATCCAGCTCACCTATCTGCAGTACATTTGAAGACACCAGGTCTGATGTTTATGGATGCATTTTGGAAATGACTGTTTGAGATTAGTTAATTTCCAATTATTTTCCTTATATTTTCAGCACTATTTGTGAAGCATCTTGATTTTGCTTCTGACAGTAGTCATATCAGGGGTCTAAACCTCTGAAGGATTTTGAACAGGGTTCATAAACAATATAGGAATCCAAGCAGCCAAATTGATAAATTTGGAATTTAATTAGCTGAGCTCAGTGACCATTCATGTGGACCTGTTTCAGGGTCTCACTGAGTGGCCCTGAACTGGAAAATTACAAAGCTTTTAAACAGAGAACCACAAATAGACATCCTGTTGGAAACAATTTAGCTAGAATCTTACATTAATTTTTGGTTAACACCTGTATCCTGCTTCTTTTGTTGAGCAGGTTAATTTTTCTCCTGTGGGTACAGCTCATTCTGCTTTTCTCATGTGACTTGTACCTTGAGTAATTTTCCATTTTCCTGGGTCAAATACAGGGCATTAGTTAAATGCAGGGCTCAAGATGGCATCAGTTATGCCAAGCTACAACAGATTTCTCACAGTTTTCCCCATACCTGGACAATCTGCCTGAAGCTGATCTTACCTAAAGGGGCCAGTTCAAATTCAACATTTTTTTTTTTGGTACTGGGGATCAAACTCATGACCTTGCGCTTGCCAGGCAGGAGCTTATACCACTGAGCTAAATCCCCGGCCCCCAACATTTTAATTGAGTTATTTTGTAGGAATAAGGTTTTATTTTTGATTCATTAATTTATATTTTTGCAGTACTGGGGTTGAACCCAGACTCTTGTGCCTGGTAGGAAAGTGCTCTACAAAGTAGCTGCATCCTCATTCCAGTAATAAATTTTATAATTGTATTTTTTCACCTTCTCTGAACTGTAGAAGGTTTTGGAATGTTTAAGCTGCTGATAATGTGTCTGAAATGTGCAAAAGAATCAATTATATTAAATATGTTATTGCACCTGAAATCATTTAAGAAAATTTAACTATGACAGTTTTTATGTACTGTATTTAAGAAACATTAACTTTCATAGTTTTATTCAGTATATACATAATTAAAGCAAAACCTAGGTGATTTTTTTGATATACATAGAAACTCTTTCCAGTTATAAAGACTTAATAAATAAGTGCAAATGTATTTAGTTACATAAATATTGTAAAAGGTTCAAGTATCTCAGTAACCAAAAATGTGCCTTGAGGAAACAATAGGACAGCCTCAATTATTAATTAAGTCAGCTAAAAAATGACTCCATTCTTCCAAGAATTTCTATTTTGGGAAAGCATGCAAAGGAAAGACTGTCAGAAAGGAAATCTACCTTGTGAACAGAGAATAAATTAGTAGAGAACTTTAGGAAATAATGTAAAATAAATATACAGAATGAAAAATGTTTATGATGTAATTTGATTTCTGAGAATAGATTCTAAAAGAATAATTATATGTAACAGATTCTACTTTAAAATATATTAATATAATTTAATTTTATACTTATATATGTTTACCACATTTTTAATTGACCCATGAATCTATGTGTGTAGTGTTGGAGGTGAGGCGGGAGTATTATTAGCAGAAACGCAAAGATTAAAAATAGCTACTATTCAAATTTCTTAAAAATATTTTGTTAAACCTATATTATGCTTAAAATGTATTAATTGTATGTATCAATGGCCTTTAGTATGATATTTCAACTACATGATTTCAGCATGTGCGGATCAAATAAAGATAATTAGCATTATTCTCTCATAATCATTTCTTTATATTTGCCTCTGAAGTCAGTTTTTGAGTTAAAAAAACTTTTTTAGTTGGTCTGGTCATCATGTCAACTAAAGTAAATGTTATGTAATATAAATGCAAAAAGAAAAAACACATTAAATTTTTTGAAAGAAAGATTTTATGAATTTGTGTAATTTCAGTGTGCTATTTTAATTTTAATGGATAAATAATTGCTTTTTTTGTTTTTTGTTTTGTACCAGAGATTGAACTCAGGATCTCATACTTGCCAGGCAGGCGCTTGTACCACTGAGTTAAATCCCCGGCCCAATTGTATATATTATAAAGAGGTTTTTTTAGGTGGTGTGTTGGGGACTGAACCCAGGGCTTTTGCACTGAACTGCATTTGCAGCCCTCTTCTTCATTTCTGAAGTTTTGAGACAGTCTCTCACTAATTTGCCCAGGCTGAGTTTGAATGTATAATTCTCCTGCCTCAGTCTCTCAGAGTGCTGGTGTTACAGATGTGCAACCCAAGTATTATATTATATAACATATATACACATTATATATCATATACCATATATTTTATATATTATATATTTATTAAGTACAATGTAGTGTTTTGATACATCTTTATATTATAGAATAATTAAGTCAAGCTTATTAAAAATGTATAACTTTACATACTTTTGTGGAAAAACATCTTAAAACCTTTCTTTAATAATTTTGAATTTTAAGGTGTATTATTATTTACTATAATAAGCATTCTGTTCAACAAGTCACTAAAGCTTGTTTCTCTTGTCTAACTAAAACTTTGCTCCCTTTCATTAACATCTCCCCTTCCCTCATCCATCTTCACTTCTCCAAATCCTGGTAAAAGCCATTTTCCTCTCAGTTCTATGAATTCATTTCTTTATATCCTCTGTACATTGTTTATATCAGGGTTCCACTGCAGAAACTGCATTTTAGGTCAAACAGGAAGGGATTCATTATAGAATTGTGGGAAGTGATGAAGAAAAGGACTCTAATATGAGCTTTCAGGAGCATCTTTGACAAATTAACTACAGAACCAACCTTGCCATCAAGACAGCTGCTGCTGCTCCTGGCTTGAGAATTAGGTTGTTTTTGTTACCATCAGGAGGCCAAATATGATCAGAAAACTGCTGCCAGGAGCTCTACAGTCTTGTCATTCCTGCTGTGAGCCACACAAGCAAAATGAATGTCCAACATCCTTCTCCCAGCTTTATGACTGCATCTTGAGACCTTTGATAATGCTGCCACAGAAAACGACATGCCTAAAAAACCATGCTTGCCACCAGAAAAGTAAAAACAACAGTAGCCCAGACTCTGCCTTGATTGCACCTTCCAAATTTTACAGGAATGAACCTAATTGCTTGAATTTAAATAAAACCCAAGATTCTAAATTCAAGAAAGCCTAGGAAATGTAGCTGATGTAGAACAGGAGGGAACACTAAAGGGTGGATGTTGAATGCCAAGTCATTATACTGTCACAGATATCAAAATCTAAGGCCAAGAAAGTACCACATGGTATTGATAACTACAAGACAATACAGAGTAGACACTGCATTGGGGATTTGGCCAAGATCTCCAATCTCCCAAATGAGTGTACAGCAGAGGCTTAAAAAAATGAGACAAGTGGTATGATTTTAGGGCTCCAGGAGGATCAAAGCCCTTTAACAGTTCGAAATTCTGGGGGCTGATACAAAGAATGTCTCTGGGCCACCTGTATTTATTTAGTTTTCAAACAAGGAAAAAGTTAGAGTGGAAAATGCAAGAAACTGAGCAGGACATTGGGAGTGGTTCAAAGACTTTTCCAAGTGACAGACTATGTTAATTTAGGAGAACTGTCTTAGGTTAATTTAGGAGAACTATCCTAGGAGAAAGCCTCCAGGTTGACTTTCACTACAGGAGTGAAGTGTCTGCAGCTACAGTCTCTAGCTTGTTAATTGGAATTGGAGCCAAGTATCCTCAGTTGTGGCCTTATCTTGCCCCTTGAGGTGTCTCTGTTCTTGGGTCAGCAATGCTGGGCCATGCCATAACCCTGCATGTGTGTTCAATCTCCAGTTTTAATGGTTCCCAACAAGATTGTGCACTGTGTTTCCTCTATATTGTCTGTGATCCTTTGTGTTGTTTGTATACATCCTTCTGCCAACAACAATGTGCTCTTACTTTCTACTGCTTTCCTACCCATCAGTTGGAAGAATGTCATTGGGTTCCTGAAGTTAGCTTTGCCCACAGGCATAGAGAGCTGGAACTGTGTGTAAATTTATACACTCAAGGGGAAGCCTTTAGCCACCAACATCTGAAAAATGCATGAGCATCAGAGTTCTAGCTCCTTGTCTCTGGTACAAATTCTAAGGCACCATGTTTCAAACTTGCCCTACAAGATAAGGCAGAGACCATCCTGCTAAGGACTTCATCTACAATCACAAACTTGTGTACATTTTCTCACTTTCTTCTGTTGCTCTGTTTCTGCTTTTTGAAAAATCAATTTATCCCAGCAGCAATTTCCTCAGAAATCATTTGCACATGGGAGTTTTTTGAGGCACTGGGGATCAAACCTGGGATCTCACCCATGTTAGGCAAGTGCTATATCACTGAGCTACATCCCTATCCCCAAATCCCAAGTGCTTTATTCAGTATTGTTTCAGTGCTGTTGAGAAAAAATAAATACATATAGGTGAAATTCATACAAAAGCAAAAAATACAAAGGCATTTTCTAAAAACTAGAAAGCTTATGAGGTTATAGAAATGGTAAGAAGGATAGATAGGGGAGAGAGCTGGTCAGTCATACATCCTGAATTTCCTTCTCTATTCTTGGAGCTTGGAATAGTAAACTGCAATAGATCAAGTTGTCTCCATCCTAAACTGCAGAAGATACAGTTAAAGATCACCCAGTTGGTGCCTGAAACTGCATAGTACTTATTCCTGTATATACTATGCTTTTCTTGTATTTATATATCTCTGATAAAATTTAACTTATAAATGAGATGCAGTAAGAGATTAACAATAATAAATAAAATGGAGCATTTGCAACACTCTAGTGTAATGTTATTTAAAACATGTGAATTGTTTATTTCTGAAGATTTTCATTAAAAATTTGCAGACTTCAGTTGACTATGTGTAACTGAAACTGTGGAACATGAAAACACAGATAAGGGGTGGTGTCTGTATTGTGGACTGGATCATTTAGCACCCATTGCAGTCATATTCTAGCTAACTTTCCTCCAAAATAGAAGCTGTAAATTTATAAAGCACACATCTCAGATTCCTTGGCCTCTAGAGTTATGCACTTGACCCAGTTTCTTAGTATGGTCTTCAATGTGGAAGCAGTGACATGAGGCAATGTTTGTATGTGGGAAGAGAGCATCATTTGCAAAGTGGAAGGGCTGAGGCATTTGATCATCAGCTGTGGTGGCATTTCTGGCATCCAGCTTCAATAAGCTTGAGTGGTGGGTCTGTGACTTAACTGTGTGTTTTTCCAGTTGAATTAGTTTCTGATGCTTTGGTCCTGGGAGTACGACATCTCGATTGATACTTTGTTTTCTAAAAGTGACTACTTCATGTGTTTTAGTATATGTTTTATGTTTAAATTTGTTAGTAGATCCTGTCATCTGCAACGAACAATTCTTCCCTGAAAGATAAGATGAAGGTAAATCTGAGATGATTTCATTTTCCACTTGCCCCAGAAATAAGGGACAGTTAGGTTGTTGGGCATCATCTTGTGGGCACCATCTTCTCCCAGGGCTGTGAGAATCACAAAACCCTGTAGATTTCTTTGAAATGATAGCAAATGATGGTCTGCAGAGTGTTTTTAGTGGAAAAATAGCTGTAAATACATAGTTCATGAACAGGCAGTTGGCATACTTCATTTAAACTGGTTTTTGTATATTTGTTCTCATTGATTTGTATGTGTTAATGCTATCTCCAAAGCTGAATTATACACTTGTCAATTAAGGGGCCCTCTCTTAACTCCTTTGTATACTACTCAAGTTATTCCCCAAGTATTCTTTTTTTAAAATTTTTTTTTATTTAAAGGGATAAAACAGAAAAAGGAGAGAAATATCACAGAATTTCAAAAAAAACCATAAACAGTAAGAAATCACTAGTTGACAAATTACATATTGCTCTTTTAGAAATAGTTGTTCAAGTTACAAAATTAAAGCACACAAAATAGACACTCGAGCAGTGAGACTGCAAACAGATCTGTTCAACAATCAAACAAGAACTAAGAAATATGGGTAACAATCCTGCACACATAAATATACATGCAGTTATATCTTTTATAGCACTTCCTATTTTCTCTTTTTTAC